>JANRGW010052685.1:0-26031 GCA_024733675.1 Psilopsiagon aymara
GGTGGTAGCAGCAGTGGTTTGTGTTATACCTTAGTTACTGGACTGTTCTTATCTCAATCTGTGGGAGTTACATTCTTCTTTCCATGCCCCTGGGAGTGGGGGGGAGGAGGAAGGGGAGTGAGCAAACGACTGTGTGGTTCTGGGTTGCTGGCTGGGCTTAAACCACAACACATAGGTATAATCTGAATGGGTTAGAAAGTCCCTTTGCACCTCAGTTAGCTCTGAGAGGAGGTCGTTGACCAAATGCTTTGTGTAAGTCTGGAGACCATCGTGGTTTCTGTATCTTAACCAGTATTCTTGCTCTAAGTGTAATCTAAATTGTTTAAATTTTTTTTTATTTTTTTTTCCTGGAATAGGGTTTTATTGTATACATGGTCAGATTCAATGTAATGCTGCTCTTTCTCCTGTGCTTCATCTAGGCTCATGTATCAGGGAGTAACCATTTGGAAATAGCTGTATAAGCACAGAACCGTCTGAACCATTCAGTCAGAATTCAAGGATATAGGCAAGGGCAAGAATTCATCTGATTAGGTCAGGAGTGATGAGAGTCAAGGTTAAGTGCTCTCACATTTCTTTGCCTCATCACTAGATTACTATTGCTGCATTGCTAACATATATTAAAATGGTATGAAACATTTGTTTCAGTAATAAATACAGTCCTTTTGAGCTGGTCTTTCCACAGCAAGGCAGTCTTTTGCTCTTGGGTTTACATAGACATGTATTTGATTTAAGCAGAAGAAAATGAGCTTTCCTTTTTTTAGGTATCTTTACAAGATAACACTTTACAAAACCCTTTACAAGTGTTTCATAGGTAGTCACACTATTTAATGAATATGATAACAGTTAGGTCCCAGCCTATATATGCAGAAATGAGAGGCATTTCTTTCTATGAGGTGGGAGGGAATACTGCTGTTAAGCTGATCCCTCCAAAATGAGTCAGGTTCTGCTAAAATTGTGGCAAGACTAAAAATAAAGAAAAGCACAATAGTGATCAAATTTATGTGAATTGAAAGTTAGAAAAATGCTTTTAGGCATTGTTAAATGATTTCACCTCTCTGTAAGGGCTTACAATAGATCTTACTTTATGATAATAATTTTCTCTCACGCATGACCAAGAAAAAAAAAAAAAAAGAACTGGGCATTTTTTTAGGAATTTTTTTTTTAAGAGGCTTTTGCCTACCAAAGATGCTGACCCATTCCAGTCATTGTGGTAAAAACAACACTAAGAGAATGACTTGGTAAGTTTGTAACACTGCCTTCTGAGGTCCAGATACTAGGAAGTTCATTGATGCTTAGGCTTTTTATAACCTATACTAATATGGCCCAACTGGAAAATAATGTTCTAAAAGCGACTATGCAAGGACTATGCAAATTGAATCATACAGTTTCCTGGTAACTGCACATCTTTTTTGGTTTAAAACTCTGTATTTTTTAAAAAAGCGAAATGCAGTATTTGGTAAATGTTTCCTCTCTGAACTGTGTTTTTTAGTGATAGGAAATAAATCTATGGAGAATTCAGCCATACAAACTAAAATCTTCCATCACTGTGAAAGTTATGTCAACTATTTTTGCCTTAGAGAGCTCTTGTCTTATATCCAGCTGTATTTGTTATAAAGGGAGCAAAAATGGGTGAGTTGATTAAGGTACGGTGAACTAATACTGAAAAGATGAAAAGGCATGATGTTCATTCCAAAGCAATATTCTGTCGTTAACTTTTAATTAATATGTAGGCATCTTCACATGACCTCAGCTGAAAACTACTTGTCTCATCCTGTGAGATACAAGCAATTCCCACTGATCTGTTGAAAAATCACAAGTCAAAACCACTGAAAGTCTGTTCTATAGACCTACAAGATTCAGAGAATTCTACAGTGCTTAATAAGCTTGCTTTTCATTTTAGTAGTATTTGTTTTATTTATTTTCAGTTAATACTAGTTATTAACTGAAGTTCTTTTTCATATTTCTTTCTCTAAACAACAAACAGCAATATCATTTTCATAATTCAGAATTTAATGCAATGAGTGATTGTAAATGTTTTAAGCAAGCTGCTTAAAGCATCTTTTCTGGTTTTGTTTTTATTGTAAGGTAAGAAGACTGTATTTTTAAATTGTTTACTGAAATTTGGTTGATTTTTAGCTTGAGAAACCCTCAGTGTTTCATATTGCCTATATTTAGTGGTGTCTGTCACTTCTCAGATTCAATTAACTTCAGTTCAGTTCTGGAAAACAAAATCACATTATAAGAAATATTTGTCCTTGTAAATCTCTTCTATATAAACCATATTAAAGAACTGCTTCAGAAGTGATAGAAAACTCTTTGACAAAAATCTATGACACAGGTCTTTATTTTGTGATCAACAACTTGCTAGCTTGTTATTCCTTTTCTTCCCCCCTTCTTCTTGTAATGTAAAATTACTATAAAAGCTGTAACAGACAAGAACCCTACAGATTGTTCTGTTAGTTCACATTCCCCAGCAGTCATGAAAAGTGTTTAGGAAAAGGTGCCAAGTTATAATTAAATATATTGAACTGATTCCTATTCTTATCCAATCAGTCCTGTGGAGTTTGTCTGGGCAGAAATGGGAAGCAGGCATAGCTGAATATAATTTTAATTTAAACTTACTTTCTTTATTAAAATGGAAAATCATGGATAGAATTTTGCTGCTTTATATGACTGCTAAATTTCATTGATCTTTTGGGTCATGCAATTAAAAATAAGAAATTATTATATGAGTCAATTAAAGTCAAATAATTGAAAATAATGTTTCTTAAAATATTCTTCAAAATTTTGGGTTGACTATTATAAACACCATTCTAAAAAAACTTAAAACCCTTCAATTTTTATCAAAGCATTAAAATAACTTTCTGAAATTTTGAAGCAAAAGCAGAACTCTTATATGTAAGTCTAAACAAAAGCAGAAGGGGCTGGGATTTTGCTGCTTACTTTTCTATTTTCCATTTTAAAAAGAGATGCTTTTTGCTCTACACCAGAAACAATATTTTTTGCTCTTGGATGCCTAAGTTAGGAAGCAGAGCAGAGCACCTTTTTGCCATATTCTTAATTTTCTGTAAATGTGTTTTCTTTGAGCAGAAGATGAGGTCTAATTGATGGGGACGTAGGAAAAGATAGAAGGAGGTACAGAGAGGAGTGTTATCAGATGTGGTAAAAGAACAAAAGAGGTCAGAAGAAATGCTGCAGTTGGAGTGGAAGCTGCTGAATGCAAAATTAAAGTATGTACTCCATTAATGTGGCAGGGCAAGAGCAAATGCTATCAAGTCAGAAAAAAAATATGAAACAAATATTGCTGCTGTAAATACAAGTAAGGACAGGCACTGCCGTCATGATAAGGGTGAAAGCAACAAAAGAGGCGGGGGAAAACATGAATCTTGCTGAAAGTGCTAGCAGTGAAAGCAGCAGCTTCTTTTTTGCATCTGTCAGGCCTTCTGCTGAAACAGAACCACAACTCAGAGGAAGTATATCATCTAATTGCTAACTACAAGAAGGCATGTTATCATGGGAAAACAGCTACGCTTGATGCAAAAAGCCATTCCAACACATTAATTTTTGTAAGCATTATCTAAAATCCTCTGAAATCAAACAGAATACGTTTGTATATTGATTAGGTTTTGACAAAGGAAAGATCCATCCAGAACAAAATCCTATAAATCCAGTGCTGCAATAAGCCTTTCCTATCATAACTTTGGATTGCAGATAGACAACTCTTTCACCCAGAAACTGCTGGAAAACTCCAACACTGAAGGTGTTCAAGGAAAGAAAAGTAATTTTAAGCCTACACTGGATCTGTCCTTGGTTGATTTAAAGAAGGATGTAACAGCTGGAAAGGAGGCAAGGTCGGATGCTTGCTTTAGACACTGGAAGCTCAGGGAAGATGAAGGATTGGGAAGAGCTGCCTATTCTGATGATTTATTTTGATCTCGTTTGTGTGAGCTGGGGAGATATAAGATCAAATTTTCAAGGAATGCCCTTAACTCCAGATGTGGGGAGCAATCTGAGCTCCATCTAGACCTCAGGTGCAGTAGCCCAATACAGGCTGATTTGAGTCCTCTAACACTGGGGATTACCCAGCTGAGGTTCGGGGATGCAAACACAACCCAAAAGAAACAATTCAGTCACTATTCTATAGCATCCGTTTTCTCCATGAGAAGGTTATCTAGAATGGTTAGTCTGCTAAAGCGCAGATATGTCATTGAAATGATGTACTATTTGAGTTTATATATATAATAGAATTGCAATCCTGCTGTGCTTTGGGAGTCTTTATTGGGCTTTCTGGTTAAAAGAGTAACTATGAAATATAAACTTTAATACTTCAGCTATAAAAATTGTGAAATGTCCTTTCCTCTCCTTGAGTTCATTAAGTCTCCAGAGAAACTTTCAAAGCTGATTAGTTTATTTCAGCTTGGGTTTCTCATCTCAACCTCAAACAGCAAAAAACTAGATTTAATGACAGAGGTTGTGACTTCTTTGTCTCATACAATGTCTTGATTTGGTGATCTGCTTCATTATGACTAGAACTTTGTGACTTGCTTATTCTTCAAACATTAAGACTTTAAACATTCTTGCTTTTTACCTTCTCTATATAGAATTTTTTATTGAACTTTATGAAATGAATGCATAAGCTATTTAAGCAGTTTGCTTAAGCTCACATTATTAAAAGCATGTTCTACTGTGGGTTCCAGTTTATAGGTTAGAACTATCTTTGTTTCACAATCAAAACTATACTCATTTTGCACACAGGACTTTCTTTTGGAAAAGTGCATCAAGTAAGTACAAATGTAACAGCCAAGTACCTGCATTGGAAAAGAAACCATAGCAAAATATTTTTATGTAGTTAAAAAAAAATAAAAAGTCAACCAACCACCTTTTAGAAACTCATTAGTGAGGAAGGTCTACCTAATGGTAGTTTTTGTCAGTGATTAGTACAGATACATTTCATAACTCATGTTTCCCCTTTTTATTAACTCATGTTTCCCCTTTTTATTAGGTGTTTGTAAAGCACACATTAGCAAAAGATTGGTGTTCAAAAAGCGGATATAATATTAACAAAACAAAATTATTTTACCTGTTTCCAGCTGTTTTAGAGAGATCTATATTTGAGGGTCTCCCATGTCTCACAGAAGCTCTACTTCAGCCCCATAGTTAGTGAGGACAAGCAAATCCAAGTGTACTCTTTTGACTACCCAGAGTTTTATGTACATTGGATTCCCCCATGTGCCCTCACCCCATACTTTGGTGTAGCAGCTCTAGGGTGGATTTTACCTACAGTTATCAGTTTTCTCGGATCCTAATCACCAGGAGCAAGTCTTTGCTCACATTTCATGGCTAGAGTACTGGGTTACAATATATGTTGTGTACATCTTTTACAATTGACTCAATAAGAACACAGAACAATTTTGGTTGAAAGGGCCTTCTGGAGGTCAGGCAAACTGTCTCAAAAAGAAGGTTAACATTACAGTTGCAACAGGCTGCTCAGGGCTGTTCATCAGGTTTTGGAGGTCTCCATGGATAGAGATGCTACAGCCTCTCTAGACAACTTGTACCTGAGCTTAAGTTTCTTCATGCAAGGATTTTCCTTAAACAAAGACAAAATATCTCCTGCTATATATCATAACTTTTGCCCCTGGTTCTTTTGCTGTGCCTCTCTAAGAATTTGCCTTCATCTTCTCTGTAAGCCCTACCTTCCTCAACTATTTCTGGGGCCATATTTCTCTCCCATATTTCAAGGCCAAACAAACACACTTCCATTACCCTGTTGTCAAATGTCATTTGCTCCCTATTCCTTCCCAACTCTGTGGCCCTTCACTGGCCTCACTCCAGTTTGTCTGTATAAGAACAGAGGGAAATAATCACTTCCTCAACCTGTATCAGTGCATGGAATTGCTTCATCATAGGTCTGTAATTCCCTATGAACATTCATTTTACATGGTTCCTGTTTTCCCATTCCTCTAATTTATTGTGGTCCTACAAGTAAATCACTTTTATGTTCAGTGTTATCAGTGCTTTCCCCCTCCCACAATATGGCATCAGCTTGATGAGATCGCGTCCCTGTAAAAGTCACTGAAAAATATGTTCAGCATTTTGAAACCTTATGAAACATCTGCTAGATATACTACCCTCTAGGTTCAAATGATCAGCCCTATCTTTGCTTACCTAGAATACTGTGTCTTTGAAATGAGTGCAATAATTCTGTATTGAAACTCTTGGTCCTAGTAAACAATTTCTTTGCTCTTTACTTTTTCATAAAGCCGTTGCCAAATTGTCTTTAAACCAAGATTGTCAACCACTGTATGTCATTGGTAAATGCAGTCTAGCTGTTCCCAATCACCTTCTTGTCTTTCGGTAGTTGGAGATGGCGCCTGTGAGGACTTCCTGTTTTTCCTAGAGTTAAACTGAGACTAACTGGCTTGCGTTTTCGCAGATCCCAGCATTTGCCTTTTTTCCACATATTTAGCATTTTTGCTGATCAAACAGATGGTACAGAGTGGCCTTATAGTGAATTGCTTAGCTCTTTCAAAGCCACTAGGTGCATCTTGCAGATGTACCTGTTTATAAACACAAACATAAAAAGCAAGAAAATGTACACTATGCTTGTTGTCATCCAAAAGGCAAAAATGCATCATTAATGCTAAAGTTTACAAAACTTAGCTATAGATAGGGAAGACTTCATCTTCCAGTACAGCTTTCCCTGTTGACATCTATCTAAGCAGGACAAGCAAGTCAGATACTCCCTTCTTCACTGCCAGCCATTGCTTTATTTGCATAATTCTGTATGCATTCAAAGGGACAGATGTTGAAAAAATTGCCGTCTCAGAATTTCCTTACTTTATTACTCTAGTAACCATTAAAGTTTCAACTACTTGTTATTTTTAAATTTGATTATTCATGGGAAGGTCTTATGCTGCTATTAATTTATCCTACTTTTCAACAGTGAAACAAGTCCCATAAGGCTGTAATACTTGTTTACATCCAATTGTATAGGCAGCAGCAACAGCTAACACAGTTGTGTGTGTTTCTGATCCTGGTTTTAAAACTTGACTTTATCAAAAAACATTTCAAACAAAAAGAGAAAACAAATAAAATCACCATTTAATCCAAATACAGCCTTGCAAAAAAACACAGACATTTGGTCATGTCAAATTTGGGCAAATAACTTGGAAAAAACCCAAAAACTACTAGCCTCAAAATTTTAAAGCTATTACCTGGAGCAATGGGCTTATCTCTTTAGGTATACTGACACGATAACTTAAAAAATAGAGCCATCCTACGCATATAAATGCTATTTTTTTCCCCTGAAACATTTGCATGTGAAAAATAATATTTACTCTTTTGAGACTCTGCTGAAATGGGATTAAATTCTGTATTAAAATATTTAAAAAATATTTAAACATTATTTTAAAATATTATTTAAAAATATTATTTGTTAAAAAAAAAAAAATTTGATCTGCATATAAAAAGGATATCCTCCTACTTTTTACTGTGTCAGGGATGAGGACTTTTTTTGCTGCTTTGCACTGAAGACCATAACAACTCTTTTGGTTGCATAAACATGTGTATCAGTGAACTTTTCAAACGTAGATTATAAGTAAGGGCATGCTGTTCCCAAACGTAATAAGGTTTCTGCTTATTAGCATCATGCATTAAAAATCCAATGAAAGTAACACCAAGAAAAGTCACGAAGTATATATATCCATAAGATCAGTAGTTATTAGGTTCTAATTTGCCATGTACTTAAGACATATTCCTGAAGGATATCCATATAAACACATGGACATATTTCAGGAATGCAAAGTCCTTTTAACAAGCTATCACCACATCTCCCTTACTTTTCTGCCTTACATTTCTTTTGCTTTTACAGATTGTACTTGGCTGCCAAGTATTTGGCCCCACAATTGCTGTCAATATGATTGCAACCCTTATAGAGCCTTTGGTCCTCTCAGTGCAAGTCTCTTTCCCTTTGGCTGCTCTCTCCTACATGGTTTCCATGGTTCCTATCAAATATCAAGCCACTCAGAGACATACAGCCTATGCAAGTACTCTGCAGAGGCACTTGCAAGGTCGTAGCCTTTTCTTCAGTTAGAGTACCATCTGTAGTGCAGTGGAAATGGGTCTGATGCTGTCTTGTTTCATCTGGGATCAACATTAGTCAGACAAATGCTCCTTAAATTCATTTACCCTGGAAGTTTCAAATCTCAATTTTAAATTAACTTGCAAATCCTCACATAGAATCATAGAATAGTTAGTTAGGGTTGGAAAGGATCTTAAGATCATCTAGTTCCAAACCCCCTGCCATGGGCAGGGACACCTCACATTAAACCACGTCACACAAGGCTCTGTCCAGCCTGGACTTGAACAGTGCAGGGATGGAGCATTTGCATCTTCTTTGGGCAGCCTATTCCAGTGCCTCGCCACTCTTACAGTAAAGAATTTCTTCCTTACATCCAATCTAAACTTCCCCTGTTTAAATTTTAACCCATTTCCCCTTGGCTTATCACTACAGTCCCTAATGAAGAGTCCCTCCCCAGCATCTTTACAGGCCCCCTGCAAATACTGGAAGGCTTCTATGAGGTCTCCACGCAGCCTTCTCTTCTCCAGGCTGAACAGCCCTGACTCTCTCATCTTCTCTTCATACAGGAGGTGCTCCAGTCCCCTGATCCTCCTCGTGGCCCTCCTCTGAACTTCTTCCAACAGTTCCATGTCCTTTTTATGGTGAGGACACATACCATATGTCAACTCAAATGAAACTCAATGGCTGTTATAATCTCCAGGCAAACAGGACTGATAAGACTGTGTTAGCATCTCCTTTTACTGTAAATGCAAGCTTTCTTCACTAACAGATAGTGAGGTTTTATTTTATTCTTACTATCTATTTCAGCTCCTTGTTGGTTGACATTTAAATTAGAGACAGCTCTAAAAAATTATTCTTATTTTGCTGCATGTCTTTTTCTTGGGAATAAAATACAAATGTAAGTAATTCTGGAATACTTAAGGTTTGGTTCATTCACACATTAAATGCTCTAAGAAGTGAGTGACCTTCAAAGCCTTTCGTGTAGGAAAATTACTTTTTGCTTTTATGCACACATATCAAGAGAAAATGAGTTGCTAATCTGGACCTCCTAGTATTATCATCCACATCAATTATCTGGTTATGCTTTTTGGGTGATAGCTCTTCTAGTTCCATTATTCAATGGCCAAATAAAGTGACTTTTATTCAAAGAGAAAAAAGTACTGTCTCCTTAACTGATGCAAATTGGTTTAGATACAGTAAAACAAATGCTTATGCACTCACATACACCAATCAGAATGGGTTCTTAGTACTACCAGAGGAAGGAGAGAATAATATGATTTCATAGATCCATTTACTGAATCGTATTTCGGAATAGCTGTTAGGCTAGCATCAATAGCTATTTTATTGGTATGACAGAAATTGAATAAGACATTTTGAGAAGACAGAATTCTCTTCTAAGAAGTTGCTAGCAAGGTACACCTCATTACCTAAAAAACAATGAAAAACAAGTCACTCAAACTTTTTCCTTGTCTACCAATATTCACACATATTGCCATCGGCTTTCTTGACTTGGAAGCTTTTTAGCTTGCAAATATTTTCCTTTCTAAGAAGAACATTATTTTTCATAACAATTGTATGTTGTACAGATGATAATGGAATTGGCTAAGATTTTTTACATTCCCTACATGTACGTGAAAGCAAACTGATTGTATCTACGCCTGTGGTGGAATTAAGATTAATCTAATCAGGTTGGGAAGATGGTGCAGGCTGTCACAAGCAATCCAGGAAGTTCCTTGATTGTGTGGAAGACAACTTCCTTCTGCAAGTAATAGAGGAGCCAGCAAGGAGAGGTGCCGTGCATGGCGTTCTGCTCACCAACAGGGAAGGGCTGGTTGGAAGTGTGAGGCTCCAGGGCAGCCTTGATTGCAGCAATCATGAGATGATTGAATTCAAAATCCTCAGGACAGTGAGAAGAGCGTGCAGCAAGCTCACTGCCCTGGACTTCAAGAGAGCGACTTTGGCCTCTTCAGGAACCTGCTCAGTAAGGTTCCATGGGATATAACCCTGCAGGGCAGGGGGGCTCAAGACTCTTGGCTGATATTCAAGATCACCTGCTGCATGCTCAGGATCGATACGTCCCTACTGGGAGGAAGTGTGGCAGGAGGGCCAGGAGACCCCCTTGAGTGGATAAGGAGCTGCTGAGGAAAATTTGAAGAAAAAAAGAGGCTTATAAAAGGTGGAAGCAAGGACAGGCGGCCTGGAAAGAACACAGGGATGCTGTCCGGGAAGCTAGGGACCAGGTTAGGAAGGCTAAGGCCAACTTAGAATTAAACTTGGCTAGGGATGTTAAGGACAACAGGAAGGGATTCTATAGGTATATTGCAAATAAAAGACAGGCTAGGACAACGTGGGCCCTCTCCAGAAGCGACTGGGAGAACTGGCTACCCTGGATTTGGAAAGGGCTGAGGTTCTTAATGACTTTGCCTCAGTCTTTACCAGCAAAAGCTCTGACCAGATCACCCAAATGTTGGAAGGCAGACGCAGGGACAGTGAGAATGAAGACCCTGGGCCCACTGTAGGAGAGGATCTGGTTCGAGATCGTCTTAAGAACCTGAATGTATACAAGTCCATGGGACCTGATGAAATCCATCCACGGGTCCTGAAGAAGTTGGCAGATGAAGTTGCTAAGCCACTGTCCATCATATTTGAAAAATCATGGCAGTCAGGTGAAGTTCCTGACCACTGGAAAAAGGCAAATATAACCCCCATTTTCAAGAAGGAGAAAATGGATGAGCCGGGGAACTACAGAGCAGTCAGCCTCACCTCTGTGCCTGGCAAAATCTTGGAGCGGATTCTCCAAGAATGCTGAGGTTCGTAAAAAACAACAAGGTGCTTGGTGACAGCCATCATGGCTTCACTAAGGGGAAATCCTGCCTGACCAAACTGGTGGCCTTCTATGATGGGGCTACAGAACTGTTTGACAGGGGTAGAGCAGTTGATGTCATCTACCTGGACTTGTGCATAGCATTCAACACTGTCTCGCACAACATCCTTGTCACTAAATTGGAGAGACATTAATTTGATGGGTGGAACACTCAATGGATACAGAACTGGCTGGACGGCTACATGCAAAAAGTTGTGCTCAGTGGTTCAATGACCAGCTGGGGACCAGTAATGAGTGGTATCCCTCAGGGTTCAGTGTTGGGCCCGGTCTTGTTCAACATCTTTGTTGGTGACATGGACAGTGGAATTGAGTGAGCCCTCAGCAAGCTTGCCAATGACACCAAGCTGTGTGATTTGGTCGATACGCTGGAGGGAAGGAATGCCATCCAGAGGGACCTTGACATGCTTGTGAGGTGGGCTGATGCCAACCTGATGAAGTTTAACTATGACAGGTGCAAGGTCCTACACCTGGGTCAGAGCAATCCCAGGCACAGCTACAGGCTGGACAGAGAAGAAATCGAGAGCAGCTCTGCAAAAAAGGACTTGAAAGTGTTGGTCAGTGAGAGAATGAACATGAGCCAGCAGTGTGAGTTTGCAGCCCAGAAAGCCAAGCGTATCCTGAGCTGCATCAAAAGGAGTGTGAGCAGCAGGTCAAGGTAGGGGATCCTGCCCCTCTACTCTGCTCTTGTGAGACCTCACTTGGAGTATTGTGTGCAGTTCTGGTGTCCTCAACATAAAGAGGACACAGAACTGTTGGAACTAGTCCAGAGGAGGGCCACGAGGATGATCAAGGGGCTGGCGAACCTCCCTTATGAAGGTCGAATGAGAAAGTTGGGGCTGTTCAGCCTGGAGAAGGCTGCATGGAGACCTCATAGCAGCCTCCAGTATCTGAAGGGGGCTTATAGGGATGCTGTGGACTCTTCATTGGGGACTATAGTGATAGGAGAAGGAGCAACAGATTCAAACTTAAACAAGGGAAATTTAGATTTGATATGAGGAAGAAATTCTTTATTGTAAGGGTGGTGAGGCACTGGAATGGGTTGCCCAGGGAAGTTGTGAATGCTCCATCGCTGTCGGTGATCAAGGCCAGATTAGACATAGCCTTGGGTGGCATGGTTTAGTGGGAGGTGTGCCTGTCCATGTCAGTGGGGTTGGAAATAGATGATCTTATGGTCCTTTCCGACCCTAACTATTCTATGATTCTATGATTAACGGATGTTAACAATACCCCATATTTTTCTCAGATGCGGATATAGAAAGCGCAAATGATGGCAGTGCCTACAGTGCCTTTCTTTCTTCTTCTCCCTGCTTCACTGACATGGGTAGTACACTTCTCTGCAAAACCGTATTGGAAGAGAGCGTTGTGGGACTGCTAGAGAGTCTGCTTACTGTTCAGAGCACCCAAATGCTTCTTGCAAGCATAACAAGACAATAGAAGCTGTGTAACCAGAGCACTGAGGAATTTCTTGTCATCTTTATTTGTTCACACACTGTAATTACCTGATCATGCGTGGTTTTCATGACACTGTCCATAAGGTGATGACAGGTTAGCTATATGAAGCAAGATTTGCACCCTTATTTACTTCCTGCTAAAAAACTCGCAGAAAAGCATGCAGAGCATGGCCTTCAACTATACTGGGCCAGTCAAGATCTACAAACCATGTTTGCATTGCTATTTAATTTACTTCTTAGTGAAATCATGTTTCTGAACTGCATTATATCCTTACATATTTTGATGTAGATATGTAGAAAGAGTTTATAAATTGAGATATAAACATCCTATTGCATAGAACAAGTAATTGTGATGAAGCAAATGTTTCCAATTATATTTCAAATTATTTAGTGTTTTTACTGAGGTAGTTCAAACTACTTCATACATGTTTTACAATACAAATGTATATTTAAAAAAATATCAAATCTAAGATAGGCCAATTGACAACTGTATTCATTTCTGGGTCAGGCCCCAGTGGTAAACATATGTCTTACTGTGGGCCTAACTGTAAATAACATGGATTCATCATAACCTCACTCTAAGATGAAGGTTGCTGTCACCAAAATTGTCCACATAATAATTTTTGTTGAAAATCTGATGTAATTTTAATTTAAACTGACACAAGATTTTATAGTATACCAGATATGCTGCCAAAGCAAGGTTTTCTTCAATTGTTCTCTCCCTGTTTTCTGTGGTTACAGAAAGGTTGAGTTTCTTCAGAAATATTCGTCCTTCAGTTAATTTTGATCGTATGCACTGCTTTTTATTGTCCTGGTTAAAAATGGAAAGGAATACAATAAATAGAAAAAAATATTTCCCTCAGGTTTTCAGCAAACAAAAATCAGAGGTCAAGTAAAGACTTCATAAGCACTGCAAGTTTATTTGAAAATTGAAGAGGAGCTCATAACATACCTGCTCCTCAGGCTCCCAGGCTAAAGCCTGGGCAAAATGAAGGCTTGGATGCCCACCAAACTGGGAATAATTGTTGTACACATATAGGCTGCTTATTGTGGCATAAAAACCTTATTGTATCTGGGTTGATCTACCGGAATTGTCTATGTGCCTACTTTAATTTTTCAATAAAGACTAGATAATTATAACTGGATTAACCCTAAAAGACAAGCTAGGTGTTTTTTCTAAATCTGTAACTAGTTATGCTGGCCTTTGGGGTTCTGCTGGATAAGCTTTGGAAAATCGCTTTCATTAAAATCAGAAAGCTTCCTGTTTCTTTAAAATTACCTCAAAGCAGAGACAAGTTTCAAATCATGGTACATTTTAATAGAATAGAGCAGCAATTGTTGCAGACATACGGTTTTGTTCCATAGTGTATTTCAGACAAGTATCAAAGACAGAAATGTTTGAGATATAAACAGTAAATTTTGCAGAGGGGAAAAACTGAAGCAGAAGTGGATAAGAAAATATCTGACATGTTCTTTAAACTCAGTAAATATACTTTTTGGCAGACAGAAACACCGTTATATTGTCTTTCACTAAGACATGGTATGTGAATGGCATCAGTTGCCTATTGCTCTCATGAACCAGGAGAGGCTTTGGTAAGATAACTGGATCTCTTTTTCACACTTCCTTTAGGGTGTTTCCATACAATTTTTGATGACTGTACAGAACACAGACATAGAGGAGGCCTGTATACTGGGCCATAAATCATAGATTAGATTCAAATTAGTTATAAAGTCGGCTCAACTTCCCAGGTTTACATGAAATAAGGGAACAGCTTTTCTCAGTGTTTGCAAAGCAGGCTGTTATTAGGCTGTTGATCAGACTGCTGGCTAGCCTTCTGACTGCCAGAGCCTGCACTGGTGAGAACTAATGACAAATTCTTACACTGCAATGCACCTGCAGCATACACAGTGAGGTGTCTGTTTTCACACCCTTTGTTCCTTTTTCTGCCTGGTTTTGTGTAAGAGATTGATCTGAAATCAGATTCCACTGTCCATTGTCTCAAAGATTGATCTGAGAAGCTGAGATGGAAATCCACCTATCTTTTGTCTCAGAGATGGGTGAGTTGAGGTAACACTTCAATATCCATTGCCTGGGAGAAGGTGTTAGGAGCTGAACTGGAACTCCACCATCCATTGCCTGAGGGGTGAGTGGGAAAGAGCTGAGACTCTTCCCTCCATTACCTCTAGGATCAGTGTGAGGGACTGCTACCCATTATCCCAAGAATTGTTGCAGACACCCCTGTGTGTGTGTGTGTGTGTGTGTGTGTGTGTGCAGACGTGCAGTTGAAAAGCTGGCTGCAAGACCAGGAAAACTGTTCCACCAGGAACATGTAATACATGACATGAAGAACAGAGGTACTACTCGCAACTTGTTATGAAAGGGGGAAAACGTACTCACCAAGAAACACATCACCAAGAGGCGCACTGCCAGGGAGTCTTTGCCATGAGGATGACTCCGGAGTGATTCAGAGAAAACTCCAGGAACAAACTTGCCAACAAAGTTTTTAAGTGCATTCTTTATTGTGATGCCGGGAGACATGGGGGATGGCACCTCTTAAGTTGTGTCCCTGTATTGTTACACAAGGCATCCTTATATAGACACTGGGCATGCATACATATTCATGAGGCTATGTATGGATTACATAATTTTCCAGAAAATTCCCCGCATGTCTACAAAAATGTGGTGGTGGTCTCCGAGGATCATCTACTTCTTCCAACAGCCTTCATCACTTCTGGCAGCCTTCAAAGCACGTGCAGTAGATGCTTATACCAGCTTAATTGGTACGTTAAAGCCATAGACATAACAATCACCCTGTCCTTCTTATCAGTTAGTTTAACTGCAGCCCATCCTGGCCCCTGCCATTTCAGATACTCCTTATCCTTACGTCCTGTCCTTCTAGCCTGTTTTTCTTACACTCATTTTGCACTAAGGTCATAAAGGCCTAAAACTACAATGGTTTATCTTATACAAGAATTCTCAGTATGTACTCTGAGCTGTACTCTATTTTTTTCTTTCTGTGTATCACACACCTCATTAATTTTCCATTGCTACTGTTACAAAGCCATAAAACTTAACATAAAATTGATTCTAAAGGTTTATATATTTCATTTAGTGATTTTGTGCCCCCCTTGTCTCAAGAGGACACCCCTGTGAGGACACTCTCCATCAGTGAGTACCATGGACCCTGAGGGACACCCTGCATGAGGCATCGCCATGAGGGCAGCTCCATCAGGTCACCTCCACGAGATACCTTCAAGGGGACAACTCCAGAAGGACACCTCCATGAGGACACCCACCTCTGATGACTAGTGTGGATTCTTGGGGGATGCTGTGCTCCACTGACTAAAAACCTTGAAGAACTCCCACCACAGATGATGATAACAGATTCCCAGGACACTGCTAGATCCATGGTGGTAACAACCTCTCTCACTTTCTCTGCACTCCAAATCCTTGTTTTGCTTTCAGCCTTTTTTCTAATTTTTCCTATAGCTATCCCCTTTACTGCAATCATTTCTCTTGTTTTATAATAACTGTCTTTTTGTAATATACTTACTGCTCGATTATGGTACTTGACCTCATTTGCATCTTAATTTCACTCTTAGGATCATGAACTGAATTAGAGTCTGCACTGGGGTTTTCTCCAACAGGACCCTGACACCTTCACGAACATTTAAATCACTGCTTCCTCTTTGTCAGGTGTTAAATATGAAAATAATAAAAAATTCTCCCTTGGCCAAATGGAAGGAGCATCTGAAAGCTACTGTACCGACGACTGGAGCTGGGATGCATTAAAAAACTCACAAGAGACGTCACTCTTCATCCTTTAGCAGGATTTAGACTTGGGCAAGTGTAATTAGTCCTCAGGGTTGCGTTCTTATTTGCTATTCAGTTTAGAGCAGTAATGTGGTTTTGAAACAAATTTCCCAATGTTTCAACCAAACATGCATTGTTTTAACCCACAGACGTGAGACTCCTTCCACAGGAGATATTTTAGAGAGAGTTTAGTGTCATTGTGGTTTTTCTGTCTAAACAATGATTTTAAGTCCTCTTTAAAAAATTAAGATCTATTACTTTTTGTCTTCTGTTTATCATATGAGTGCCAAACTGAAGAAAGTTGTAGTGGACACAGCAGCATCTATTCACAACCTGGAGATAATTAACAAAACAGTTCATATTAGACTTCGAGACAAGGAGGCATAAAAGCACAAAATTTAATCAGTTCTAAGTAATGTTAAGTTTGATGGCTTTGTAACGGAAAATTACTGAGGTGCTTGAAGATAAGACACTGTAGTTTACACAGTGTTAGTTCCTTAGCGATTTAGTACAAAAAGTTTAAGAAAAACAAGATAGAAAAACAGGACCTGGGGTTTGGGGGATATCTGGGACTAGCAGATATTCAGGGTGGGGGCAGTTAAACTAACTGGTAAGGAGAAGGTGATTGCTATGTCTGCAATGTTAATTAAGCTGGTGCTTCAAAGGCTGACAGAAGTTATGAAGGTTGTTGAAAGAAGTAAACAACCCTTCGAGACCACCATCACATTTTTGTAGACATGCGGGAAATTTTCTGGAAAATGATGTAATTCATATATAGCCTCATGAGTATGTATGCATGCCCAGTGACTACACAAAGATGGCTTGTGTGGCAATACAGGGAGGAGCTACCCCCCATGTCTCCCAGCGCCTCAATAAACAATTCCTGCTTGTCAACTTGAAAAGTTTGTTGGCGAATTTGTTCCTGGATTTTTCTCTGAATCAGCTTTAAAGACTGCCCTGAGCTACATCCAGCCTGGCCTTGAATGTCTCCAGTAACTGTGTACTTAACACCACTCTGGGCAACCTCTGCCAGTGTTTTCCGCCCTTATTGTAAAGAATTTTTTCCTCATATCCGGCTGAATCTCCCTTCATTTAGTTTAAACTAACAGGCCCTGCTAAAATGCCTTTCTCCATCTTTCTTGTAGGCCCCCTTTAAGTACTGAAAGGCCACAGAAAGCTCTCACCAGAACTTTCTCTTCTCCAGACTGAACAAGCCCAAATCTCTCAGCTGTTCCTCACAGAAGTGTTTCAACTCTCTAAACATTTTTGATTGGCCCTCCTCTGGACTTTCTTCAACAGGTCCATATCCTTCCTGTACTGAGGACTCCAGAGCTGAATCCAGTACTCCACATGAGGTCTCATCAGAACAGAGTAGAGAAGCAGAATCACCTCTCTCCCTGCTGACCACACTCCTTTTGATGAAGCCCAAGATATGACTTGCCTTCTAGGCTGCAAGCACACATTCTCAGATCATAATCAATCTTTCTTCCACTAGTACCCCAAGTTCTTCTCCTCAGGGCTACTCTCAATCACTTCATCTCCCACCTGGTATTGATACTGGGGGTTTTCCTGACTCAGGCATAGGACCTTTGTTGAACCTCATGAGTTTTGAATGGGATCACCCCTTGAGCTTGTCCAATAATCCTTGTCAAGGATGGCACCCCATCCCTCAGGCTTGCTAACTGCACCACTCAGCTTGGTGTCATATGCATACTTGATGATGGCACATTCGGTCCCACTGTTTATGTCCTCAGTGAAGATATTAAACAGTACTGGTCCCAGTATGGACCCTTGAGTGATGCCACTTTTCTCTGGTGCTTATCCAGACACTGTGCCATTGACTCCTACACTCTGCATGTGACCATCCAGTAGAGTCCTCATCCACGGAACAGTCCCCCCATCAAATCCAGTTCTCCAGTTTAGAGAGAAGAATGCTATGGGGGACTGTGTCAAAGGCTTTATAGATAGATGACATCCGCAGCCCTTCCTTTGTCCACCATTGTAGTTACTCTAACACAGAAAGCTTCTGGGTTAGTCAGGCAGGACTTGTCCTTTGCGCATCAGGGCATATCTGCGAAAAGAGAATACAACTATAATTACTCAAATGGTGTGATTTTGATAATTTTTACTTCATCTGAGAAGTTCCCGAATTGTATCTACTGATAATATCTGCTGAATGTTAGCCCAGTAAAAGAAGAGACTGATCTTGTTTAACTTATCAGAGAAGGCCCATGGTGTGAAAATATTGAACTTTTAAAGGTTTTATTTCTTTTCCAAATAACAATTGAGTACGCCAACAGAGCGGCTATTTAAAAAGGAATCTCTTACATAATTCTTCTTGCCATAATTACATTGCTTTGCCCAGAAAAGATGTCTAGGATATAGTCTATCAAGTTTAAAAGTGTTTCTACATATACCACGATGACCTTTCATACTAGCTTTATAATTGCTTCTGGGCTTTTCAGGACTGCTAGGGAAAATAATACTTCACTGAATGAATATTTCAGTGAAAATCTCTATTCCAGTAAAGTAGGTCCACTGGTACAGAACAAATACAGATACTCTGCAGATGTATGTATGTAGTATGCAGGAACATTAGTATTATTGCCTTTTCAGTTGCTATCAGCATCTTGTCAGCTGCTTGGAATAAAAAGGACACCCTGAAACATGATGATCTCCTTTCCAGTTTCAACTCACAAAATTATAGACTCGTAGATTTTTTTTGTTGTTAAAGTATAAGCTGTACGAGTGAGATATAAGATAGATTAGCTGAAAAGAACTTGCAGGAAATATGTGGGAAGACAACTCAGAACTAGTTACTGCAACAACCAAAAAGTATTAAATTTTCCTTATTTAGTTCAAAATATACTATTTTTTTTCCAGATATAGGACTTATTTTTTATTTGAGAATGAATCCCAAGAACCCAGGCTAATGACAGGGTGATTGCTTGGCTTTAAATGAGAACTCCACTGAAACACATTTAAAACGTACTCATCTACTGTTCATGACAGAGTTCTTTTAGGTGCAGTATGAATGCATGGAGAGTACAGCAGAGCTAGTAGGTTGGTTTCACTATAAACTGCTTGATGCATTCTTCATTTTAAAGAAGAAAACATCTTCTAATACACATATAACTACTTTCCAGGTTTATCAATTTATGTATATTATTTTTAGGACTTGCACATTCATATAAATCACTCAAAGCAGCATTACCATTTTTATAGAGAAAAATAAATTATTAATAACACAGCTGATGAGATACTCATGGTCCCTCAGGATTCCCACAGGTTCCAGTGGAGACTTGCAGGATTCAAATGAGTCATGATCTATAAAGTCTCTCTACTACAAAGCTAGTTAAATAATTATGAAATTTAACAAAAACAAGGCAAAATAACATCCATCCCTCAAATAATGGAAAACATTGAGGTCTGCAGGGTGCACAGGTCTGCTCAGCCCATGGCCCAGATTCTCACAATATGTCGTGGTAATTAGAATATCTTATTAAAACTAATTCCCCTCTAGATCTCCCACAGAAATCCTCCAAGAAATAGCTGTAGACTTGCCAAAGCAAAATCCTAAATTATATCACTCTCTGTTGGGCAAGCCCCTACAGATATTATTTGAATGGTGTTGAAGTTTCTTACAAATGAAATGGAAATGTGTTAATCCTTTAAAGCTCCATCAGGTTCAGAAAACTGTTATTTCAAGTTTCACACTTTTTTCTGAAACACTGCCTTCATACTGTGGGATGCTTTCTCAATGTCACCTACCTGACATGATGTGCTGAGTTTTCCAGATTTCCTTCCCTTATTGCAAACTTTTCAGTATTTATTTTATTACTCTTTCTTGTACATAGACCTTGCATTTTGGCTCATTTCACTTTCATGTAATGGACATTTTCCTGCTCTTCCATCTGTCTGCTGCAAGAGATACCTCTGTGCGGTGATAAAGAGCTTGAATGGTTGCAGACCATTTCCAGGTCAGCCAGGAGGGGAATTCTGGGAGGCTGCTGATGGGTGACCATCCTGATGACCCCTCTGCTGGCCTGGGAGAGGACACGCTGTGGTTCGTTGATGCTTTGGCAAAGATTGCTTCTCAACAGCCCCAATCCCAGTTGACCACACAGGAACACAGTATTACCTCAGGCCTTGCCCAGATGCTCTCTGAAGAGGTTATAAAAGTAACAGTCCCTGTTATGGTGCATTCCAAGCCAAAATAGCACTAGCCACATAAATGTATTATGTGAATACAACCTGGAATAACAATTCCTGTACTCCTTGTCTAACAGAATGTCCCAGCAGCACTCATCTAAGGACCAGCCCATGCACAGAAGATCTCTTCCAGTCCTTGCTAAGTGGTCTTCATTCCCTGCTCTTCCTAAAAGTGCAACCGTACAAGGGTGCTGTGATTTAAGCCCAGCCGCAACTCAGAACCATGAAGCTGCTCTCTCACGCCCCGCTTTCTTCCCCTCCCTTACTCCTGGAGGGATGGGCAGGAGAATTAAAAGAATGTAACTCCAACAGGTTGAGATAAGAGCAGTCCAGTAACTAAGATATAACACAAACCACTGCTGCTACCACCAATAATAATAATAACAAGGGAAATAACAAAGAGAGAGAACACAATTGCTCTCTATGCACCCACCTATATACACCCCAACCCGAGCAGCGATTTGGGCTTTCCGGGTAACTCCTACCACCTCATATAGTGGGCATGATGTGCTGCGGTATGGAATAACCCTTTGGCTAGTTTGGGTCAGGTCCTGTCTCTGCTTCCTCCCAGCTTCCCCTCCTCAGTGACAGAGCATGGGAGACTGAAAAGCCCTTGATCAGAGTAAACACTACAGAGCAACGCCTAAAAACACTGGTGTGTTATAAGCACTGTTCTCAAACTCAGGTAAAAACCACAGCCCTGCACCAACTACTAAGAAGGAGAAAAATGGCTGCTACTGCTGAACTCAGGACAAAAAGTAAAGAGGAGAGAAAAAAGCTTTTAAGTCCTCAATGAACATTTTCTTCCACTCTCCCTCTTCTTCTGATCCTCTAATGTACTGAAATATTTCTAGAGTATATTTAGTACACTTCCACTTAGCTTCACATGTTTGTTTCCCAGTGTAACATCTTTCCCAACAGTACGAATGACCATCACCAGCAATACACTGAATTGCATCCAGCTTAAAATTAATAAATGACCCATTTGTTTTCAGGCTTCTGCCTCATTTCCTTTGGTTGTAATCTTGTCCATTTTCTTCTGTCCGAATCTTGCCCATTGGTCATGCAGAACTCATCCCACTGGCTGCTGCCCATCATGTCCTCTCTGTCAGTGTTTTGATAGCTTCAGCAAATGCTTTCAAAATGCTCTAATCCCTCAGAATTCTTCAATTGTTGTAGGTTTTTTTTTTTTGTTTTGTTATTCTTTTTTTCCTCCCAAGGAGATGGAAATTATTTTAGATTTTACTGTTTCATACCTTTTTTTCCCTCCTAAAACTCAAGCTCAAACTCTTCCCATTTGTATCCAGAGAACTTACTTTCTTGAAGAATTTTGGGATGTCTTCTTAGTCAACAGCACAATGCAGTCAGTGTTTGAAATTGTATTGGTTCATTTTTAAGACTGCTACTATTATGAAAAAAAACAAAACCAAAAAACTCATGTCAGATTGAAGTATTTTACTCTCCTGCCTCTTCCCACTCCCTCTGTACCCCCTAGCTTGTTGATTCCTTGCTTAAGGAATCAGTCCCTATCTTTTATTATTTAAACCAGTGATCAAACATAACGTAGTCGTGGCAGTGGATATCTCTTCATGTCCACCAAGGCAGTGTGATTATTTTGGTTAGATGTTTTAGGGAAGACGCAGTCAATGCTTTCACAGGTATAAAGCACACAGATCACAACCACCAACTCCAAGAATGACTGAGGTAACAAAACCACTAGATACAATTCTATTCACACTCAGAAAAATATAAGCCAACTATAACTTCAGCTGTTCATTGGAGTCTCCAGGGAACAAACTGGAAAAGAATCTTTGTAACACAACTTCTAACTGTACTTGCAATAAAATTATGAGCATCCTTTTTGTGTGTTTTTATTTGGAAGCCACGGAAGATCAATAACAATGCTATAACAGCAAATATAGCTGGCACACTGGGTTGACACAAATACCATTTGACGGCATTAAATTTTTTGGCCTAAAGTTTATTCATTTTTTGTATAAGGTTTTGAGGCAGAGAATGGGATCTATATTTGTGGGACAGAATCTTGTCTTGTCTAGGTACTAAGAACAGTGAATATAAACTGTGCCCCAAATAACTCTCAAGATCATATAAGACAGGAGCTAAATAGAGACTGATGAAAAGCACTGGTCTTGGTGAGCCGGCAATTATTTCAGTGCAGTAAACATCTATCAATAGAAGCAAACTATCTGCACTTTGAAACCCAGAAAACTGGGCTGGAAAATTTCATAAGGTGAATTTTTTTCATTAAGTGTGATTTTTCTGATAGTTGAAGTGGAACATAAAGAAGACAGGCTCTCTTATTGTGGTTTAACACTTTCAGTTTCATACATTCAAAAGCAAAAAATATAAGATAAAAAATATAAAAAAAGCATTGAAAGTCTTTGGCTAGAATGAGGTGTAAAGATAAGATTCCTGCAAGGACCAAGATGGCTTCCTATTCGTAACATCTGGTGCATAATGTCACAGTTTTCTATAATGTCTCTCTGTTCATCTTTTTTTCACCTTATGATTCTGACTGCAGCTCCCTGTGGATGGATTTTATACAAACAGAAAAGAAAAAGTCACAGTTGGGAAAGGGAAACCCAGCATCACCTGTGTACTTCTCACCTCTTGCCTTTTTCAGGAATATAACTGAAATCATTGACAGCCTATTTGGCTGCAGTACGGCAGCATGCAGTTTTCAGCAAAGTCCCTTAACAGGATAGACCATTAGAGTGCAGAACCTAGTGCACTCAGGCATGCATTTCTCATACTAATTGTGTCCAATCAAATAACAAGATCTCTACAAACTCTAAATCATTTACGCTTGTTAAAGTGCCACTGCTAAAGTTCTTTGTGCCATTTTCATGGTGTAGCTGCTTCATGCTGTGATATGCTCCAGAAATAAAGCTAAGAGAAGGAGGAAAAATATAAAATTTCCTTTGCATGCTCGTAGATAAATTTAATTTTTTGTTTCATTAAGAGTTTGCTATATTTCAGCCCTGTCATATGCCAAAGTACAATATTGGTCAACAATTTTGGTTTTGCTTGTTTTTTGTTTGTTTGTTCTTTCTTTTGCTCTATTCGTGAGCTGCAGCACTGTGAAGGGGGATGGCTAAGTACGCTTGAAGAATGCAGTGTGCTCTTCTACATATGTTGTGAAGATACAGACATCTGACCTGTTCTCCTCCTCTAAACCATGTCAGCTTCCTGTAAAGAACAGAAAGTTTATACTCACGTATCATAACTGCAGTTCAATGTGTTTAAATCGTATTATGATTAAACTTAAGTGCATGGTATTATATTCGCAACTTAGTTTTTCAGCAATGAGTACTCCCCCAGTGCATTAATACTTCTCACCCTCATATTGTCTTCTATGGCCATGCGCCTGCACCTCTGAAACGCTGGGTCATGTTAGGAAGCACAGGTGCTGAGCAGTGGCCTTGAGCAGGAGAAACTTCATTACCTTCCCAGCAGGCTTCCGGTGATTACTGAGGTCTCGGGTTCAAGTGCGTTAGCAGAGAACAGAGAAAAGCTCACAGGTGAATGGTAAAATGCTTCTAGCACTTTTCCCCCTTTTTCTTTCTAATTCAAAAATCTGAAAGGGAAAACACATTAAAGAAGCTGAAGTTGATTAAAATGTTGCGTATGCTGGGTAATATCCACTAGGTTACTTTAGAAAGTACTATCTACATAACCTTTGTGAATTACTTCTAACATCCTATGAAACGTAATCACTGTCAGATGATAACCAGGCATTAAAGTACCTAAAAGGTCAAAATGTGAATTTCAATTTCTTAAAATAACGAAGGTGGCTTACTTCTATGATTCGTTCTTTTTAGCCAAAGTGATAAATTCACTCTAATGGTAGTAAAACATTAAACTCTACCCTTTGTAAATCTGTATTAGTAATAATGCCATGGAAAAGAGAAGTCAAGGGGAAAACTATATCCCTGCTGTTTGGAAAATGTTTTTCTTAAATCTTGTGCTTGATGCTCAGTATTTCTGCAATGTATTCTTAGTGGAGGAGTAGGATATCAATGGTACAGCTCTAACTATGGTCTTCTCTTCGGCAAAATGCAAACAAAATTCTGCTGGTACAATAGAATATATATCTAGTTCTATCCATAATGAGAACTTATGTAAATGGTTATGTGTTCTTTTTTAAAATATCATATTTTTGTGGGTAATTTTAGGATAAATAGTATGAAAAAAAATTAAATTACTCACACAGAAAAGCCCTCATAAAAGGTGAACCCATCCATCTACCAAGTGAGTGAATTGAAAACCAGTTTAGAAATGAACTTTAAATTCAAGCCTCTCAGGCACTATTAGCAGGATGAGCCTGACTCTCAGCCAGAATGAGTTGTTTCAGTCTTGTGTACAAGCTGTAAATCAAGCAGTGGTCTTTATTGTGACCACGCCTCGCTCTCTGCAAAGTCGTAATTGTACCAGTACCCTCCTGCTAGTTTAGTGCTGGTGAGGGGGCCATTTTCAGTAAATAATGTTGGATTGTGTGAAACAAAGGTGTGGGGTTGCGAACAAAAAATTACAGTTTTCCAAAGCACAAAAAGTATCACTGCCCCAAACAGGCAGCGTAGAAAGGACATTAACGCACTTAAGACAAGGCAAAAACATCAATGTATTATCTACCTGGAAACCCAGCTAAGGGCTCAACCAGAGTGTTAGATGCTGTCTTGAATGGGCACTGAACATGTCTTTGTACCCCTGCATTTGTGTTGTGGCTTCTTCCACTCTTTACCTCTTTTTTCACAGCCAGACTTTCTCTCTTTTTGTTAAACTGCAAGTGGGGCACAGATCTAGCTCCTTTGAGTAGGTAAAGGCACTGAATTCTTCAATTAATGAAAATAACATATAATAAGCACAAATTAGATTATATTTTTTAACTTAATAAGTGTAACCTGTGAAGTTTCTTTCCCCAGCTGTCTTCTCTATGGCCTTCTCACTGCAAAGTCCAGCCATCACTGTTGCAGACCCTCAAGCCAGAGGGAGCTGACAGCACTCTCTTTGAAGCCCAGCAGCACCAATGCTGACACAAGTGCAGTAGCAGCTGTCAAGGATGGCTAGATGCAGACAGAGCCTTTGGGCAAGGTCGTTGCTGTGTCTCTTCCTTGTTAAGCTATCAAGTGGGCCTTTCTTGAAAACCCTGTCACAGCAAAGGTGATTTATGTTTCTGGGATACAGACGTACAGAAAAGACCCACCTTCCTTAAAATAACCAAACAACTGTCACTGTGACTTCATAGTATCATCCAAGTTTTGTTTGGCACAGATCATTTATAATAACCACAATAGTTATGATTTACACTTCATCCAAGGTTACAAAATTAATTAATGTACATCAAATAAATCTTACATTGCTGTGCATATCATAGAATCACAGAAT
The DNA here is from genome assembly GCA_024733675.1 of Psilopsiagon aymara. NCBI lineage: Eukaryota > Metazoa > Chordata > Aves > Psittaciformes > Psittacidae > Psilopsiagon > Psilopsiagon aymara. The sequence goes on from JANRGW010052685.1 coordinate 25,851, forward strand.
CATAGAATAGTTAGAGTTAGAAAGGACCTTAAGATCAAATAGTTCCAAACACCCTGCTATGGGCGGGGGGTACCTCCCACTAAAACATGCCAGCCAAGGCTCTCTCCAACTTGGCCTTGAACACTGCCAGCGATGGAGCATTCACAACTTCCCTGGGCAACCCATTCCAGTGCCTCACCAC
>JANRGW010052688.1:0-28039 GCA_024733675.1 Psilopsiagon aymara
TGCCCATGGCAGGGGGGTTGGAACTGGATGATCTTAAGGTCCTTTCCAACCCTAACTATTCTATGATTCCATGATTCCAGAGTGAAAATTAAGTGAAGTACTGGAATATGCCCAGCTGCCAAGTTTTTCCTGTGTCAGGAGTAAAATCCATCCTGTGAGGAAGTTTGCTAAGAGCTCAGGCAGGTTCATAGACACATGTGCTCTGAAGGAATTCATTCCCTTCCCATATTCAAAATCTGCAATAGACAATTAGGGAATTTAAAGCAGAAACTCTGTGCAATCTCTGGGGCATCTCACAGCTCCATCACCAGCACCTCTGGGCTCCCAGAAAGCATGCTAAAAAGCACAGTATGAATAAAAAAAACATCACTATAAAGGGTGGAGACAGACTCTAAAAGCAACACTTGTCCTATAAAGAAACAGAGTCACACCACATAATGCATATGTTCTCATAAGCAGCCAACACCAGCATGTCTGGTACTCACTTGTCCGAGACCCAGATCAAGACCCATAAAGACAAATCAGGTATTATTTCAAATAGGAAATTAAGGCTAACTGCAATCCGTTTATGAACACGTGACTAACAGTCAAGAGAGAAAATCCAGTCCAAAATATTATTATGGGGAATGAACAGGTCATCTTGGTGGAGTTGGCAGTATCAGGTTTGTGGTTGGACCCAATAATCTTAAAAGGTCTTTTCCAGCCTAAATAATTCTATTTTCTTTAGATAAAATGCAGACCTGGTCTTGTGGTTGTAAATTAAGATTTATGAGAAGATTTTGGAGAAGAAAAGGCTCTGGGGAGATCTTAGAGCAACTCCCAGTGCCTAAAGGGGCCAACAAGAAAGCTGGAGAGGGGCTTTTGACAAGGGCCTGTAGGAACAGGACAAGGGGGAATGGCTTTAAACTGAAAGAGTGGGAGATTGAGATGAGATCTTAGGAAGATGTTTTTCCCTGTGAGGGTGCTGAGACACTGGCACAGGGTGCCCAGAGAAGCTGTGGCTGCCCCATTCCTGGCAGTGTTCAAGGCCAGGTTGGAAGGGGCTTGGAGCAACCTGGTCTAGTGGAAGGTGTCCCTGCCTGCATCAAGGGGTTGGAACCAGATTATCTTTAAGGTCCCTTCCAACCCAAACCCTTCTATGGTTCTATGATTCCATGTTTCTATGGCATTAACTTCTACTGCTGTATTCTAGTGTCCTTGCTTATGGTGTCAGAGCATCCCCCTGCAGCATATCACCATCATAATCTCACTTTGAAGTCAAGATGTAAGCAGTGTGGATGAGCTTCTCAAGGCTGCAAAGGAAAAGGGCATCAGGGCCAAGAGGAGAATGGCAGGTCTCTCTCTCCCAGTGCTGAGCTCAGTGTTTCTCACCCCACTTTCTTCACATATGGGATGTTGTGAGTTCCCACAAGCCTAATAGGCAAAAAGCACTGGGCTGGCTATTCAGAAACATGAATAAGCATTAGGATTCGGAAGGACAGTGAAACACCATGCCCTTCTCACGCAAGCAACCCCTTTTTGTCAGAAACCGGGCCCAGGCTGCTGACAGAACAATTACTGAAAGTAATTATTTTCTCATTGGGTAAACACTCCAGTACAATATGCAACTGTTTTTAGAGCCAGCCTACGTCCATAAATTATCTAACTGAATTAAGTGCTGGCTTCCAGAAGCCCAAACTAGCTGGGGAGTGGGGGGGAAGGAGCTTGCATTTTGCCTGAGCTGTTGTCATGAGAAGTAGCAGGGTTCTTTCTTGAGGCACAAGGACACAATCTTGGCGAGGTTCCAGCACTAGGCTAGAATCAGAATTCATTATTCATGATAAAGTGGGAGGCAAATCTTTTGATTTATTGGCAACAAGCAGCACAAACACCAGATGCCTTCCAGCAGAACTGTACATGCTTGGACTGAAAGAATTGCTCCTCCTGGTCTTTTTAGGCAGATCAGAGTCCCAGGGAAAATTTGCTAACTTGATTTCGTGCTCTAGATAAAAATCTTTCACTTCACCTTTTCAATATTGCTGTGTGCCCAAAGAGACAAATCCATCCTTGCTGCTCTCTGCTTTGTTTCTATACAAACAAAAAGCTATCTGGACAATTCAGGTAGAAAGCAAAGCAGTCCTACCAGAAATCATCCATATGATAAATTGCACATGTACGTGCAGCAACACCAAAAGTCACAGCTATAATTTTACTGAAGGGTTTTGATAACCCCTTCCAGGCAATTTGTAATTCAACTGCTGTCTGTATCTCTTCTCTATCACCTCACCACTCCCTAGACTACACATATGATCATTGCTATTCTTAATTTCACTGCTCAGTGACTCTGAAGCTTTTCCCACAGGATCCCATCTAAACCAAATAACGTCTCAGAGAACATATTTGGGGATCTCTGTCCTATCTCCTTTGTGCCACAGTGATGTTTGTCACAGAGGCTCTTGTGTGCCATTCAGTTTTTATAATACAAGCTCATGCCTTTCTGAGCAAGCAGCAGAAAAAAATCCATCAGAGAAAATCCAAACAAGTCAAATCTCAGTTATAATCCAGATTTCAAATTAACACCATTCTGCCATTTTGGGGCACTACCCAGCTGTGACACAGTTATAGTTCTTCACCACTGTGATGCTAAGCACCAGCTCTGTCCAAGCCAAACCCTTGCCAATTGCTCTACAGAAATAGAATTATTTGTTTTTCAAAGGTAAATACCTTTGAAAGTATATAATTATAGTCTTATAGCCTGAAGCATTTGTTTTGTGTTACCTCTCTTAGGACTCCCTTTGTCTCTGCTCCCTGTAGAATTTGGAATTGACTGTAGCTTGTTACACTCTCCATGTTTCACCTTACTTTGGCTAAGCAAGGATAAGTTCTCTACTATGAATTCACAGCAGTGTAGTTTTGGTACTATGGAAGGGAGCATGTAGCTAATGACTCCTCTCAAAAGGCCAGTAAAGAAACAGATGACAACTCTGCCATTTAAATGACAATATTTCAGCTATAGCATGGGCACCTTGTTAGGATGAACATAGAATATTAGAAAGGTTTAAGTTGGAAGAGCCTTTAAAGCTCATCTATTTCCAACCCCCTGCCACAGGCAGGGACACCTTCCACTAGGTTCCTCAAAGCCCCATCCAGCCTGGCCTGGTAAGGAGTGCTCCCACCTCTCTTTGGACCAAAAAGCAAATGTAGAGTGAGGTCCAGCTCAGAGGAGATTTTACCAGGCCCAAGAGCTAGGAAAAACTTTTTTTTTTTTTCGTACCTCTTAGATTCTACAAAATTTAACTTGACATTGGGCAGATTAACTTTGATTCAAAGAGTAGCCAGTGACTAGCCTCACACATTGCTTTGATGATGGCATCAGGCATTCCTTTGATGTAATCTTGTTTGTTCACAAAGAAATTTTTGACAAGCATGGTTTTCCTCAGCACAGCAGAACTTTAATGGAAAGGATGGTTTGTAGGCTCATGGCATTCCAGTCAACCTGCAGGCCCACAAGTGCCCTTTCTAGTCCTTCTTTCTCAGCCACCATTTTGCCTTTCTGCTGCTTTTCTGCAGTTCTGCTGCATCTTTTCACACATGTTCATCACCTCAAGAATAGACTCACTGCTCTCTATATACATTCAGACTGCAGCAAAACCTGTTTCCTCTGCCGGAGTCCCTTTGCAAAACCCTGTATTTTGGGACATTGCTCCTATTGTTTCAGGAATCTCATTTTACATAGATTTCATTACTTATGACATTCATATTACAAGAAGACTGGTTGTTACGCCCTTGAGCTCCAAGAATTCATCTAAACTGAAGAATAACTATACCTAACACAGCCAGGGGGGGAAGAGATTTTTATCTTGGTTCTCTCTTCTACTTTACAACCCTGCACACTGGTCAGGCTGGGTCTGCCTGAGCCTGTAGGCTGCAGTGAGGTAGATCATCTTGCATAGCATTCACATGAGACTCCGAGCTCAGCTGACTAGACACAATTGGCTAAGCATGGCCTTCATCAGCCATCCAAGCCAATGCTTGGCACCCCTGAGGGGCACTATGACCACTTTGCCATTGTGCTGCCATTGACAGGCAACCTACATCTGCCCAAGCCATGCATTAGCTGCCGCTTCCACCTCCACCAAAAGCCTTCACTTGAGGGATACTCAAGCATGAAAAATGGTGTCTCACTGCTCCTGCTGTAGATACAAGACATGTGAAGTGCTGAAGATCTAATACCTTAGTAGCTGTCTAGAGGCAAAGGATGGAGGATACCATATAGATCCTTTGTGGGAGGACTAAGTGTTCAAGGACAGGTTGGATGGGGCTTTGAGCAACCTGCTGTAGTGGAAGGTGTCCCTGCCTGTGGCAGGGGGTTGGAGCTGCATAAGCTTTAAGGCCCCTTCCAGCCCAAACCATTCTGTGATTCTATGACTTCCAGGAAGGAGCTGCAGAAGGGACTCTCTTAGCAATGCATCCATAGGAAGGAAGCACCAGAATATCATTATGTGAGGGGGAAGGTGGGTCAACACCTGAAACTGCACACCTGTGTTGCTGAATAACCATTACAGATGAGACTACACACTAGTAATTACTTTCAGCTTAAGTGATATTAAAGGGAGATCCTTGATAAACAAGCAAATCTCACAGAATTCATTTCTCTCCCTGCAATAATCCTCTGTAATTATGAATAAATGCTAGACTTGCTAGAACCCTTGGCATTAAAATTTTCTCCTTTGCACAAATGGATAAAGGCTCAAATCTCACTTAGGAGAAGAAAACAGTCAGTGTGCTTACTGTATCATTTGCAACTCAAAATCACTTGCATCTGGTTGACAGCTGTGTCTAAAGCTCGATGCTGGAACAAACAACTTTTGAACTCTTCAAACAAGGCTTGTCCCACTTTTGACACTGGGTCACAGCCAGCGCAAGAGAACCCTAAACCTCAGAGAAATCTTTGGGAGCTGCTGCCTAGAAACATTTAGCACAAGTGAAAAATAGTATCAGGTCTATGATTCCATGACATCCATTTGCAGCAAGAGGCATTTTGTTAAACTATTTCTTTAAAAGCCTCAAAGAATTCTACCTAAAGTGGTGCTGGAGTTTGGAAACATACCACAGAAAGAGGGTGAGGTGGAAACTGGAAAGCTCTTTGAAGTAGTGCAGTATCCTAGGACTAGGGGACGCGGATTAAAAAATGATTCATAAAAGGTTTTTGCTCAGACACTGGGAACTTTGTGGAACACCCCGCAGGAGTGGTGGGTCCAGCAAAGTTAATCACATTGAGAAAGAGACTACGTAAGCGCACAACTACTTAGCCAAGTAATCACTCAGCTGGGATAATGCATGGGTTGATTGTTCCTGTGCACAGGGCTAATCTTAGCTCTATCAGTTATTTACTGAAAGTGCAATCTGGATACTTTCATTGTGGCTCAGTGGGTTCCCAAGGCTTTTGTTGGCACAGTGAAGAAGAATCTCCTCCTCTCTTCACAAGTGGTTGGGTGAGAGGCTGTGCAGTCCTTTTCACAGGGACCTACACAGGAACTAGGCACTTACCAAGCTAATCCATTACTTGTTCACCAGGCTCAGACTAATGACAGTCTGACTAGTTTCACAAGTTATGGCACATCAGCTGAATTGAGGTAACTGCTGTGAGCCCATGAAAAATGAGAGGTTGCATTAAGAGAGACTTAACCAAGAAATGGGCCAAACACTGCCCACAGGTGACTACTGCTGCCTCCTTGCTATTGCTTCTACTGATGTTTGTTAATGCACAGAAATTTGACCACAGATCAAAGATTCTGAAAACATCTGATGCCAGATGTGCCAAAGGAAAACATGGGGCAGTCCTAACACAAGTCAATGTGCAAAACTATACTTCTTGGTGGAAATGCCTTTCTTTTGCTGTTGCTAGCCAGAGCCTAAAATCAGATAGATCTAGGCACTCTATCCCTCGAAGGGATATATTCATTACTTAAATGTTCTATAAGATACTTTTATACTTGCACCCCCATTCAGACATCTAAATCTCTTTTCAGACCAAAGATCCTTGAAGTGATAAAATTGTATTTCATCACAATTAATTCTTCCTCTTCTGTGCAAAAGTGACAGATTCCTCTCAACCTTGCAGCTGTATTTAAAAGCTCTTGAACAAACTCCTGACCAGATTCTTCCCATTACAGCTGTGTAACATCCCCAAGACTTACAGCCTATTTTACAGGCAGCCACTAATCTGCCCTGTGCTAAAAGGACACAAAGTAGTGCTGCTATAACTACAAATGGACCAAGATCAATCCAAGAAAAACCAGAAGAGCAGCAAAGTGGGTTTGCCACCATGTTGCTGAACTATAAGGCTTCAGGCAGCTTGAAGCACAGGCAAAGTGAGCTTACAAAATACACAGACATACCATATGTTGAAGAAAAAGCAAAAGGTAAGCAAAGGAAAAGCTTACGCCTGCCTGGCCTGCTCGATGGGATCATAGTTGTTGAGGTAGTTGAATCGGATGGTGTCTGTAGGATGCCTGTCTGATGAACGCCACGGTGGGAGCTCTTTTTTCTCTTTCTTTGTCCTCTTTCCTGGCATAAAAAGTTTTGCCTCTGGGATGTTGCTTCTTATCGGCTGCACATCAGTAACTACAAACTCATCCTTTGAAGGAGTCTAATAAGAGAGGTTAAAAGAGAAAATAAATTTTAGCCTGTAAAGAAAATAAGATTTATTTTGCTTAACTTTAGGCTTCTGAGAATTGAGTATTAACTCAAAATTAGTCTCTCCAGGTTCCATTATGGTCAATGGACAGAAATAGACACCTTGACAGTGCGTGTCATCACCCATGTCCCATAATCTGTATTAAAATGACCTGAGCTGCTTTTGAGATGCATTGGCTTCTCTCTACTGACTACAGAGAATGTCTGCAGGGGAGTTTGCTTAAAATTAGAGGGCTGAGTTTGGAATTCAGGGCAGAAGAATCTCCCCTCACAGCCCTGCAAAGTAGACATGGCATCAGTAAATCTCAGGAGAAAGCAATGGCTACAGGGTAATGTTCTACCTCCACAGAATGGCCCTGCCACCTTTGAAGAGAAGAGAAAGAGACACCACCAAGGGCTGTAACAGCCATAAGGGGTGCTTTATTTCTTTCCACCAGGTAAACTGACTCTGAAATGTCAGCAGCAGTGCTGCTGGGTACCCCATCTCTGCTTAATCAAGCTGAGGCACGATATCATTTGCTCTGTAAACTGGGGAAAAAGAGAGGAGAATAGCCTTGGGTGCTGGAGAGAAAGATATACAGGATTACTCCAGAACGTCCTGAAAGTATAGGAGGCTGACCTTGGTGATTGCTTCTCCTAACCAGTTAAGGTTTTCACTTCCCCCACCTACCAGGGGTGGATGATGGGAAAGCAGAACACATGGCAACACAAGAGTTTAGATTCTAATTTAAAATGATGAATCTTCTATTTTACTAGTGGGAAGTTACAGACAGATAAAGAGGCAAAGGGGTGAGGAACACAACCAGCTCAACTTGCCCACTCGCCCCAAACATCTCTAGCAGTGGTAGGTATGTACCTTTGGTCTCGTGACATGCAGCTCTTTCACCATCTCAATGTAATGTTTCTTCCAGATTCCTTGCTCAAAGGGGGTTGGGGTGAAGTTGATGTACCAGCCAAAACGCAGGCATTTCTTCATCCAGAGCTGATCCAGTTCAGACAGGTACTTCCAGTACCAGCTCACCTGTGAATGCCTGGTAAGTTAGAAACCTTGGGGTCTCAAACATCCAAAATGGCAGCTAGAGACTTCTGTGCTGTGGATGTAATTCTCCTACATCCTTAAACTAGTATAGTTCTTCAGCATTGTTTATGTCCCATTTAAACCTTTCATTAAACTTCTTAAACTATTTGAGGCCTTCATGACATGCTCAGTGCCTGTTAGCTGATCTCCGGCACAGGGTGGAATAGTCCAGAAATGATGGCCAAGAGGAAAGATTTCAGTTTGTTTGGGGCAACTTCCTGCAGTTCCACTCAATGAGAATACAGTAGATGGAATAAACCCCTTGTTTCCACTGATAAAGCTTATTTCAGCTTAAGGACATCTCATCTATTGATAGCAGCTTAAGGACATGTCATGCTTATGATAGCAGCTGCCCAATGATATGACATAAGTAACAATGGAAAGACCTTTCTAAGTAAGCAATTTCCTAACCTGTCACCTCCCTGCCTGTGAATGAATAGCGTGATTTACAGCCACATAAACCATGAAATGCTGGAGAAAGAAAGTAGAGCAAGCTTTAAACAAGCTGAGATTTTGATATATTCATAGTTCTATAAGGAGTGCTATGTTAGGGCAGTAATTCTGTCGCCAATATCTGAACTTATTAATTCAGAACCACTTTGGGCATCACCTCATAGCACTTTGTCTCATGCAGATATATTTTTGGAGTCCTACACAGTTTGCACGAAAGACTGAATCCCTAGGCACTGTGCTCAAAAGCACATCTGTAACTTCTCTGCTTCTCCACATCCAACATTTTACCTCCAATGATTTTAAAGGATCTGGTTTTCTTGAAGTATCATGTGCAGTTCTTTGCAACTAGCATAAAGCCAGTATTTTTCAAAACAATTAATGATTTTGCACACACAGTGCAAGGTACTTTAAAAGAACATGATTTGCAGAAAGTGCCAGGCTCCTCTTTGGGAAAAATCAGTCTTGTAAAGTGCCACATTTTAAATGCCTTAGAGCTGAGCATCTAAAATTCTCTTCACTTCTGCAAATCTTGGCCAATCTAGCTTAATTTAGGATCTCTGGAAGTGTTGCATTTGATCTCACACAAGTGTCACTAAGAATTTGGCACCAGGCTGCCAAGTCAGAAGACATTCTTGTGTCATGAACAGCACTGGTATGTCTTTGCTGACAACTAGTGATATTTCTTTTTACTCTTTCTTGGCCTGACTTTCTGAGCCTCAGGTACGTGCTGGGTTTTTTACCTGTGCACATCGACAAAGGCTCCGTGGGTCCAGGAAGGAAAAGACGTATAAAGACAGGACTCTAGGAAGTCTCGTGGTAAAATCTAGAGCCTCTGCGGGGACTCGATTCCGCAGCTGCTTGGCACAGAATTTCTGCTGTGATAGGGAGCAGCGTTCCAACAGGTCCACCAGGATTCTCCGCCTCTGACCATCTGTCCACTTGTCAAACTGAAAAAAGGAGTTTCAGGTTCTGAGAGACCAGAGATTCAGCTTCTTAAAATAAAGCACACATTTAAGGCAAGAGAAGCTGCATAAGCAGCAGCTCCTGGTGACTCATTCGAGAGCAAAGCATGTAGGTACTGGGAACAAATGCAGAGGCTACATTAAAAGAAACTGTGAAGCCACATAACATATGATTTGTAATCCTCGAAGGATCCAGGATAGCCTAGTCCAGGACACACTCATGCTCACAAGACTCTTTGCTCCTGGGACCAGCTCTGAGACTTGGCTTTAGTCATGGAAAGGCAGAGACTCAGATCCTCTGTTTACAGGATTGGGTCCCAAATTGCAATGAGTTCAGTGCTGATTCCTCATCTATCCTGACACTTCTATGGCTCCCACTACTGCAATATTTAAGTACTTTACAATATTTAAAGTATTTATTCTCACAATCCCACTGCAGAGGAAAGACATTCCTACTGCAGAGGAGCAGAGAAAAGAGAAACAGAATCAGCTGCTTATGTCTCACAGGAAAAATCTGAGGCACAGATCCAGCAGCATGTGAAGATTCTTCACAGCATTTCCATGCTTATGACAGGTATCTAAAGAGGAGGATTAAAAGAGTTGTAGGAAGAAACGAGCCTCAGGTAATCACACAAGCATGTTTCACTTTGCTACAATGGTGACAACAATGCTGTGTTGAGCAGAGCAGGCTGAGCTGCGTAAACAGGGTGGGAGCAATGGTGGCAGTAGCTGGTGTTCAGCTTGTGTTGATAGCAGAGGATGCAAAGGGCCCTGTCAGCAGGAATCTCCTGGGAGGAGACTGACCTCATCACCACAATCTGTGCAATCTGCCTTAAAAACCTGCAAGAGCAGTCCTGGCTGTGAGGGCAGCGTAGAATGTCGCAAGGGAGAAATTGTCAGAGGACCATGGCAGCTGCAGGCAGGATCAGCTGGAATCTCCAGTGAGAACTGAAGGCAGCAGAACCACAACACGGTTGAAGATGGCTTTCCAGAGGTGAAATGTGGATTCCAGACAAGTCCGGCTTCATCCTCCTTCTTAGCACAGCAAGAGCAGCCTCGACCTCAAGTCACCCCCTTTTCAAAGGGAAATTTGAACTGGTTGGGGAATTCTGCTTTTCCTTGTTTGTTTCTTTCTCATGTGTTGGCCATCCCCAAAATACACACCCTGCTTTCACAGGACTGTTTCCTGAAGCCACCTATGGAAAGCTGGCAGCTTGCTCTCCACAGGTTAAATCATACTGCATTAATTAACCCCGGGGGCATTTGAAATCCTTAGTTAAATGTGACCTCCAAAAATTAAAACTAATAAGAAAAATCATGCAGTTCTTATATATACTTTTTATTATTACGGGTAAATGACTGAATATCCAATGTCCCTGCCCTTCCCTTTCAGAACAAAACAGACTTGAAATTCAGCTTTTTTCTTTCTCTCTGCTCTCCTCCTTCCCCAAATCTGTGGTCAAGTGCAGGACTGGCAGAATACAATTTAAAATATACTGTGCATATGAAAAGTAATTGAGAAGTAATTTCTTTCCAGATCGTATTAAAGAACCCTTTATTTCTACCTGGATGTATTTAATTCCAGTACTGGAGAATGAAGTCTAAGAAGTAAGTAGCTCTTCTCCTTCTTGCTAACTCCTCTGCAAGACCTTTAACAAAGTCAGCATGAAGAAAGTGTGGAATTGGCATTCCAGTGATCCCAGAGAGGTGAAATGCCAAATAGAAAAAAGCTCCCAAATGTCCGTGCCTTTCCAGACACAGACAGACGGTAAATTAAGGAATACACCCTCTTCCTCCCTTCCCTGTTTTGCATATAAATTTCACCTCTAATGACATTTAGCAGAGTACTAAGGAAAAACCAAAGCTGGACCTTTGGATTTGGGGCTTAGAAATACATTCCCTGAGAATACAATCAGACAAAGGTGTACCAGAGGAGGACACAGGAGGTTCTGCCTGTCCCCTTCTGACCCTCAAATTGACATAAAAGGCTTTCTCTGTCACATGATAAAGGGAAAAAGCGGCTGCTGTGTACACTCCCCATTCATGATCACAGCTACATCCTCTTCTCATTAAAACAATCTGCAGTCACCAATTTGCAAAGATAAATTTCTGCCATGTACATTCCAGAGACAAGGGGTGACTGGCTTATTCTCTTTCACCCCCAAAAATTAAGTGAACTAATCAAAGCAAATCTAGCTTGTCTTTTGAGACAGGATATTTAACTCTTCCCATTCTGCCATGGGTTTTGCAACAAAGCAATTCCTTCCAGCATCCTTAGCCTGTGTTTACACTGCAAGGGAATCTCCATTTAAAGCAGCACTGCACAGTCAGGAGCATGGGAACACATAGCTTCATCTCCATCGCATTCAGCAGCAGCCAAGTAGTTAAGTAGGCATAATTTGTCTCTTTTCCAGTATTAACAAGCATATCCCCATCCTACATTTGGCTGCCTTTCTCCACAGTTCCTCCCCTTGCGTGTGATTATAGCAACCCAACCAGTTGGACGGGATTCCTCTTTTTAAGGCGCTGCACCTTCTCTATGCACAGCTAGGAACACTTTTCCCCTTTTCTGTGCCTTTCCCAAAGCCCTGGTGAACAATGTCTCCCCAGGGACTGTATGACATAAGGCTAAGCTGGCAACGCAGAGTGCTCAGTGTCTGCTTCTGCGATCAGTTTACAATTAATCCATGAGTGCACACACACAAATAACACAGCCTGACACTACAGGGAGAGCCCAGGACCTCAGTGCCAAAGTACAGAGGCTCCGTCGCTTAACCCAAAGAGGCCCCTCTCTGCTGTAGAAGACAGGTTGTTTTACTGACTTGAACTAGCCACTGAAATGGGACATAATCCTCACCTCTAACCCAGCACGTCAACCTGAGTTCACAGGGTTACAATCACACGCAGGCATCCCCGCACTCGGCAAATGTAGGAATGAATTCTCTACTCATCTAAGCTTTTATGCAGAATGGTTTGCAAGTAGATGGAGATAATTTACTTAGGGAGAAGCAATTTTCCCCTCCCTTCCTCCCTCTCTATTTTCTACCAGACGGATGAAGGAATTTGTTGGAGAACCAGGACCCAAGTGAGAAGGGATGAAGCAGGCAGGCACCTGAAATCCATAAGATACACTAATCCACCCAACCAAATCCTCAGCATCTCTGTTGTCAAGCAGCTCCATGTCAGCAATTAGCAACTAGCCCATAGGATCTGTTTGGTTTTACTTTCACCACTGTAGTTACACAACTAATCCTGAAATTTTGCAAGAGAAGACTCCTGGGAAGACTGTTGAGGAAGGCTTGGTGGGGTCTGCAGTGACTAGGGATGGGGTTAAGCTGCCCAAAGATCATTGCCCTCTGTGGTGGGTGTCCTGCAAAGCTTAGAGCTGTCATTCCAAGAACAAGAGCTGTCTGCAAGTCCTGCATTGTATTTGCTGTGATATGAGAGACAGATAATGAGACTGAGAGGCAGATAACACATATGTCCCCACTATTGTACTCGCACCCTTCAAAACAAGGTGGCTGGATCTAAACTGTGAATTTGGCAAGGTTCCTTGCCAGGCTAATGTCCAAATTGTGTCTGAATGGTGCCTGGAAAAGTGCTACCAGCCCAGGCCAGAATCGTGCCAGGGAGTGTGCGAACAATTTCATAGTGTAGATGAGCAAGTTCCAGTACCTGGGAACACTCGGATGTGCTGTATAAATTACTAACAGAAGACGTAGCCCACAGGGTGAACTGAACCACTGTGTGTGCTCCCCTGACTTGTCTACAAGTCTTGGCTATAACAGAAGCTAAGATGCTCAGCTCACCTGGAGACAGTGAAGTTTAGGGGTCTTAATCTAAAGTTCAAACCCAGCTTCACTGTCAACTTATTAACCTGGGTGTCAGCACGATAGCACTGAACATTAAGGTAGAGCAAAATACTTTCATGCTTTTTATATTAATGGGAGGGATTTTTGGCTTGCAGAGCACAGCAGAAAAGGAGGCTGAGAGGCAGCAAGTCAAGGCATCTGCCCTGGGTGCAATACAGACTAAAAGCAACTAGAATGAAACAAAATTAGCAGAGATATGTTAACCCTTGCACAGTTTAACTGTCAAAAGCATTTCAATTGAGAGACAGCAGCACAATTTCTCTTTTACATGCATCTGGATACTTGGATAAATGAGTTGGTATACTGGAGGTATAAATGACTCCAGTAGGATCAAAGCCTGCAAATAAGCATGCATGGGAACAGCCATGTGAGACAGGCAGTCTGCTGCCACTGCATACCACCACTGCTTCCACTTCATGCAACAATAACACTTTGTGGAGCTCAGCACAATCTGAACAGCAAAGAAATTGTAGAGGGTCCTATTGAGCATCTTGGATAGTGCAAGTGACAGCACAGACAGTCCCATGCCCTTTGGGACTGCCCAGCAGTGCAGGAACAAAGAAATGACATCCGTTCAGGTCAGCTAGTTCATTGTTTCTCAACCCATGTTTTATGGACCTGGAGATATCAAAGATGTTCTATGGCACAACTGGAAAACAAACTTAAATGAAAATGCTTGCAAATAAAATCACAAAGATAGAATAAAATGAACAATGAGCAGCCAAAGTTTAATTGTTATTTGTCAAGGACAAAAACCACTGTGGCAATGCCACACAAGGCAACATGTTCTGCTTTCCCAGAAGGTTGTATGGTCCTCCAGTGTAAAAAGGTTGAGAAACACTGAGCTGGTTCATCTCCTGCCACAAGGCAGGATCCACTCTACCTAAACCATTCCTGACATGGGTTTGTCTAACCTGCTCTCAAAAGACTCCAGTGACGGAGATCCCACCCCTGACCCCTAGGCATGCCATTCTGGCAGTGAATTATCTGTAGCACTGGATTTTGCTCATGTCTAAACTGCCTCTCCATCGCTGCAATTCAAGTCCCTGATTTCTTGTCCTATCCAATGTGAGCACTGAGATCAGATCATTCCATTCCTTTTTTGTGTGTGTCATTGGAAAGATATTATTACATCTTTTCTCCATCTTCCCTACAGTAAAGAGATTATGTTCATGTTTTTCTGGACCTGAGACACTTCTCACATCTGACTTGTTCTCAGAAGCATATCCAATTGGATCTCAACTTTCTCAAAAGGCAGGGAGCAGAATGGAGCATGCTCTGCCTTCCAGACAACCCTTCGGGATATTTTACTTTATTTCAATTCTAAGACACTGTCAGCTTACATTCAATTTGCAATCCACCATAGTTCCCAGCAATTTTTAATGGATTTTCTCAGATCTGCAGTTTTTGTAAATGTCTTTCTTAACATGCAGCACTTTTCACTTGCCCTTATCAAACTGCAGATCATTCAATTCTGATTTTTACTCTCCAAAATGCATGAAATTCCTCCAAGCCTGGTATCATCTACAGATGAGTATGTACTTTCCATTCCATTATACAGATGTTACTGAAAGAGCTTATCAATTCTGGACTTTAGGACAGACTTCAGCCTTCCAGTTTAGTAATAAAGCATTTACAACTACATTGGCTGTGGGTTCCCAGCTATATAAACAATTCCATCTAGTCCATGTTTTCTGAGAGTGCTTTGAGAAGGTCATGTGAATCAATGTTAAAACTCCTGCCCTGAGCGCAGTGATTTCCTGACGCAGTTTCTCTCAAACTCAAAGTGCTCCATGCTTTGCATACCAGATACTATAATGCCACAGGCTTTGAAGGTGGTTAAGAGCAGCTTTTGTGCTTTCTGCACCCTTTGCATCAGTATGACGGATGACAGAAGCACAAGTGAATTAGCTCTGCAGGAGCGTGGTGAGAGCTACTGATCTTGTGTCATATGAAGGGTCAGAAATGTAACCTTTCAGAAGATGATTCAGCACTCTGATGTGTGCTTGGAAGAAAGATATTTCCAGATTTTTGGTTCTTTCAGTGGGGGTTCTAATGAAAATATTTTTGCCCTTTTGCTGGTATATCCCATGGGCATTTTAGAAGATCCAACAGTGTTCAGGAGACAGATTTTAGGTCTGTCAGTTACTGACAGTCATGCTAAAAGGTGTTTTTTGAACAATAATAGTTCAATCATTTTGTTTTCTTGGTGCCTGTGAAATTCCTTGTTATCAAAATGCATGCATGTCAAGAAGTTATGAAGAATATTTCCTATCAAGATAAATAAAGCTTATGAGCTTCAAATCAAAATACTTATCTGTAAAGATCAGTTCACATGCAAAAAATTTCCATGAGTGACTTATTAGACTAAGTATCATAGTTCAAATAAAGTTACCGTGCAAATACTTCTATCAAGCATCACTTCTATATTTCTGTTTAGCTTTTTTATCATATATGACCATATAACTGGTTCTTTGGTTCCATTTACAAAGATGCGCACAGGGCTCAACCATACAGTTACTACTGAGCTGTATTAATACCTTCAGCTGAATCATTTATTGCAATAACATCCCTGGGTCTATATTCCTTTTTGCATAGGAGACTGAGCAGACTACAGCTACTTTCTCGTAGTGGCTGCACAGTACATGGATTTTGCCATATAAAAGAAGAAGCACAATGTGATATTTAAGGGGTGAGCTTAGGACTCAGGCAAATTTTGCGTCTTTGTGTGTTCTGCCTTTGGCTTCCAGCATAGGTCAATTAGAGTCGTATTCCTTTCCGGCAGCCCGGTATGACTCCCCTCTCATAGGCTGTGGGAAGAAACAGGCGCCTGTAGGGGGCTGATCTTTCATCCTACAGTAAGTGAGACGAATTACCTTCTGGAAGCAGAGTTTTCTCTCTGCTGACTCCAGAAGGAGCCTGTGATGACCAGACTAGACAAGCTTGAATATTATGTTTCAGACATAGACACCCAGCCAGAGAAACCCCAGCCTTACTGCCTGACTTGCAGTCATGTGTGATTGGGGCAGCCAAATCATAAAATCATTCAATCATAGAATAGGTAGGGTTGGAAAGGACCTTAAGATCATCTAGTTCCAACCCCCCTGCCATGGGCAGGGACACCTCCCACTAAACCATGCCACCCAAGGTTCTGTCCAACCCACCCTATCTCAGGTCTTTCTATGCCTCATTTTTTCATCTACGAAACAGGGTGACAGCACTTTTCTGTCTTATGTTGGAGCTGTGATGATAATGACAATAAAAAATTGTGAGGGACACAGTGGTTACAGTATGAGGAGCCATATGTGTGCATTTGGTAGGTAACATGTCACTAGTTATGGGTTTCAAAGACCTGCTAGCAGGCAACGGCAATACCTAAACATCCAGTATCTTCTTTGAAGACTTCACAGACTTTTTCCAGGGTTTCTTATCCCATTTCAGATGGGATATGATTTCCCAAGTTCAGAGCTTACAGACTGTAGGCACTGAGCAAATTTAAGCCTTTACCTTCCTCAAAAGTAGAGCAGTTACAGCTCACTTTCACATCAGGAAATGAACCCATTTTTCAAAATAGAAAGGTTTTACATTTCCATTATAGTATTCTCTTCCTCAGTTCAGTCAAGTATAATATATATATTTAAATATAATATTTAAAGAGAAAAGTTTACCCATTTTCCAAGCAAGGCTCTTCTTTCTTCAAATACCTATAAAACATAGATACACAAACAAAATTGAATATTTAAAAGAGATTCAATGTGACCTAAGAAAAATACATCTTGAAAACCAATCTACAAAATATAAACTGAATCACTGAATGGAAGAGTTTGGAAGAAACCTGTGGAGATTCTTCAGTCCAGGCTCTTTGCTAAGGTGTCTGGACTGAAGAAGGTTGCTCAAGGCCATGTCCAGATGGGTTTTGAATATCTTCTTGGATGGAGACCCCAAAACTTCTGTGGCACCTTGTTACAGTGTGTGATCACCCTCACAGTAAGATTTATATATATATATATATATATAATATATTTATATATATATATACACATATATATACTTTAAAAGCAACTTAGCAACTTCCTGTATTTTAATTTGTGGCTATTGTCTGTTCACTGGATGTCACCAAGAAGAGTCTGGCCCTGTCTTCTTTACACCTCCCATCAGGTATCTACATACATTGATAAGGTCCTCAATGAACCTCTCTTCTCTATGCTGAACAACCTTAGATCTCTCAACCTTAATCATTTTTGCAGCCTGACATTGGATTTGTTCCATTAAGTCCATGTGTTCTACTGGGGAGCCCAGATCTGTCCTCACCAGTGCTGAGTAGAGGGGAAGGATCACTTCCCTTGACCTGCCACCTATACTCTTCCTAATGTAGCCCAGGAAAATGGTGACTTCTTTGCTGGCTCATGGTCAACTTGGTGTTCAGCACGCCCCCCATGTCATTCTGTCTGCCTTCCAGACAATCAGTCCATTTCTCCAGCCTGTCAGGGTTCTTCTTAATCACCAGAACAACCTGCTTGGAAACACGTAGAGTCTCCTTTGCTGGCATTTTCAGTACACAACTGGACAGGAGGCTAGAGAATCTCATCTAAGCTCCCTTTCCCATGAAATGTTGGAGCAGATGATCTTTTCAAGTTCCTTCCAAACTGGGCTGCTCGATGACTCTGTGAATTAAGACAAACATCTAGCCTATCAACTACTCTTCCCAATTCTGTATCATCTACAATTACTTGCTGATGTAACTACTTACATCAGCAAGTAATTACTTAATTCTGTATCATCTACAATTACTTGCTGTTACAATTACTCTGCCCCATCATCCAAGTGGTTAATGAAGATTTTAAATGATCCTAGCCCCCTTGACATACTCAACCAGCTGGACTGGCCTCCAGCTGGACTTGTGCTGCTGATCACAATCCTTTGAGGCCAGTAAGTCGGTTTTCAGTCCACCTCACTCTTCATTTGTACTTCATCAGCTTGTCTATGAGGATGTTATGGTAGACAGTACTGAAAGCCTCACTAAAGTCTGAAAATCAGATCTGAAAATCCTTTATCCTGGAGCTCTCTTCTCTCTAGGACCACATTCCATGTGATTCTTCCACAGAAATCCTCAAAGAGGTCGAAGTCTGCTATCCTGAAGTGTGGGTTTCTGATCCTGATAATAGTCTTGCTTTTTCCGCTAGGTATTCTTAACTACATCATCTCCTGGTCACTGCTGCCAAAATTGTCCCTGACCTTCACATCCCAAACCAGTCCTTCTTTGTAAGTATGAGGTTCAGCAGAGCATCTTCCCTTTTTGGTTCCTTGATCAGCTGTGTCAGGAAGTTATCATCAGTGCACTCCTGAAACCTGGACTGCACACACGCACTGTGTTGTCCTTCCTGCAGCTATCAGGATGGTTAAAGTTCCCCATGGGGACCAAGGCCTATGAACATGAGGCTTCATCCAGGAAGGTCTCATCTACTTCTTCCTGACCTTCAACTCTATAGCCTGGATCCTGTGGAAGGTTCCTTTCACTGCAGAAAGCTCTCTGTAAAGTTCAAGGCCTCTGTGTGCAGAACTGTGAAGAACAGCTCTGCAGAGTGGCTGCAATGTGCTACCTCTCAGCTTTGTGCTTTGCAGCTGCTGCCCACATGATGTACCAACATAGCACCCTACTCTCGTGGGCATACAGTGATGCATGATGTCTCATGTGCTTGCTGAGATCAGAAGCTTGACTTCCTACCTCTTTATTTTAGAATTTTCAGTTCTCCTAAGTTGGACACTGAGTGCCTGAAATCTTCTAGAAAGGATACAACACTGGTAGCAACTCACACACAGCTCTAGTGACAGCTTCAACCTTAAAGTAGCAAGACCCTTAGGAGTAACATAGTAAGACCAATCCTTGTTCCCTGGCCACTTTACAGTGACAAGTAACATGGAGGATAGTCAGTAGCAAAATACAGTGGAGGACTTACAATGATGAACTTTATCCATAGGGAGCTAGACCTGAAAGCACTAGCACATGGCTTCCTGCTACCACAAAACTGCCTTCTGTACTTAGGATTGTGACCTGGGAAGTGAATAAATGCTGTTATGTTTTTTCCAGAAGACAGATCAAAGAGCTTGTAACTGCACATAAAATCAGCTATTAACTACAACTAGGAAAATATGTGTGATCATTATAAACTCCAAACATGTTATTGATATGACAGCCAGCAAAGAAGGATCCTGCAGAGAAAGATATTATCAGTGTGGATGTCTGGTGCAACAGTTGACAGTATTAGCTCTGTCTCTCTCAGCAGGAGAGACTCTTGAGAGGGGTGGAAAACGACATTTCTTTTATTTGTATGTTGACAGTTACTTTTTGCTTTATTTGCATGTGGGACACTTGGCAGCGTAAAAAACCCAAACTTAACGAGCAGAACTTGGAAAAGGATTTGCCACAAGCAAGTGATGAATAGTCAAAGATCTAAGTTTGGGGGTGGAAAATTCAAGTGAAGCAGGGAGCTATTTATATAACTGAAAGCAATGTTAATGGTCTTTGATCAAAGACAGACATATTTGCTTTCAGCATTCTTGGAGATACATCTGAGCCAACCCGGTCAGAAAGTTCTGCCTACTCCAGGCACTTGGAAGCAATAATTAGCAACAGAATGGCCCAAAATTGGGGTAATCATCCTCTCTGCCTTGATCAAGCCCATGTTTACTGTCCTCTCCTGCAAGGCCTTGGAGTTATACCTACAGTGTACAGCTGGCTGGACGTGGACACAGCCTGAAGCCTAGGTTGCTCCTAAGATCTGCCATCTCATATCCATGTCTTCAGGTGGTTTTAAATACACTCAGATTCAAGGCTGCCTGGCAAAACCTTTCACCACTTGCTGCAAATGCCACTGGTGGTTCTTCTACCCCACACCTGAATTACTGCCCAGCAGAAGGAAAATCATCTTCTGACTTCCATCCCTTCCTTAATGGCAGCACAGCACTGCACTCAGCAGGGCAGATGATGAAGTCTGTCTGGCTTTGCTGCAGGTGAGCAGATTGCCCCATCATTACGTCATTCTTGACTGTAGAACAACTTTGGTATATCTAAGACTCCACCTCTGGTTTTCTGACTATGAATACCGCATAATTTGAGTTTTCCTAGTTCTGATTTCTTGCTTTTGGTCTGTCCCTGATGGTGATTCTGACTTCAAAACAATCACAACTGCCCGTATCCCAGTAGTAACACCCTCGATCGTCTTTTCTGTTCTGGGTAATGGCTTTAAACTGAAAGAGTGGAGATTTAGATTAGGTGTTACGGGAAGATTCTTCCCGGTGATGGTGGTGAGGCCCTGGCACAGGCTGGCCAAAGAAGCTGTGGCTGCCCCATCCCTGACAGTGTTCAAGGCCAGGTAGGATGGGACTTTGAGCAACCTGGTCTAATAGAAGGTGTCTTTGCCCATGACAGGGGTGAGGAACTGGATGAGCTTTAAGGTCCTTTCCCATCCAAACCATTCTAATTCTAACAGCTGCTGTAAGGGCAGAAAACATAGATAGAGGCAGCAACTGAAAGAATTCCCATCACTCCTGTCCCTCATTGCCTCTTCTGCCAACAAGTACATTTCTCACACATTTCTTTTCTCTATGCTTTCATCTTCTCTCTGGTTTTCACATACCTCCTATCTATAAATTATTTTCTCTCTTTCTGTTTTCTCTTAACTCAAGAATGCAGAAATAAACAGAGATATGGTTGTATGAAAACGGTGCCTTCCCAATCACTAGCTCCTTATATCTATATATCAATTGGATTATCTCCTCATTTCAGCTGTCAGCAATGATTTTGTTGCAAGTACTTTTTTTTTCTGCTAGCAGTGCAGAGCAGTACACTGATACATAAAAAGAAGTTTCAGGCAGGTCAATGCTTTAAAACCTGGATCAGAAACAAGCAAACATTTGTTATCACGAATTTAATCACTGAACTTATGGTATGTTCTTTCCTACCTGGAACATCATTTAGCACTGGAGTATACAACAATTCAATATGAACTTCTGAAAGTTTTGCTGCAGCCCAACACAACATCAAACTGCTTACAGAGCAGAGGATTAAGAAGATGGTAAGGGGTGGTTTCACCCCTATTTTTATTTCTAATTAGATCATACTTTATTTCTAGCTAGATTAATACTAGTTAGATCTAACATGCTATGTTAGATCATACAGTGATGTGCGTCTGTAAAAATATGTTTTAAAGGGTGTAGGAGACAGACATTAACATGATTCAAAGGCTGCAGAATATGCCAGATTGAAAAGACATCAAAGAGCTCAATCTGTTTAGTTTATCAAAAAAAGTTCAAGTGTTGGCTTGAAGCAGGGTAAAAGTCCTTCCACAAGGGAAAAATACTGGTTACAGGAGAATTTAATAAGCTATCAGGGGAAGAGTTAAATAATGGACGCGCATGGTACAGGTATTCAGACAGGACCAAGGCACGTCCCCTGCTGCCAGCAGCGGCGTTTGACTGGGATGGTACACCTGTCAAAATCAAGGTTTCATCTTTTCATGGTATAGGGGATTAATCATGGGAAAATTATTAGGGAGGTGATGGAATTTTCATTTGATGAAATTCTTAACCCCAAAGGAAGTCTGGATACCTTCGTGGAAGATACATTTTAGCCAAATTCTAGTTCCTGAACTCAAAACTGGGAGAACTGTGTTAAACAAGGGAGCCCAAGAAATCCAGGAAGCCAGACTACCTGATGTAATGGCCCTCTCTGGATCAAATCCTATGAATCATCAAAAGACATTTAAACTGAATTCCAAGGGAGTCATATGCTCCTGCTGATACATGAACATATATAGTATAAAGAGTGGGAGGTTAGGAAACGCATCTCGTTATTTATAAATTGAGTGCATCACTTCAGTTTCCAAAATATCAAGTGAGGCTCATCATTGCAAGGCTTAGCAGAGAAGCCAGGGCATGGGTACTGCGGCCTCTCCTACGAGCTGAGATGGAGCACATCTGCCACTCAGAAACTTACTCTGACACTCAGTTTGATCTGGTCTTAAACTAAAGCCTTGTGGTGCAGAAAAAGAATGATTTGTTAACTTTCACTAAGAAACCAACACAAATTTTTTGTTTGTAAACAACTGATTTGGCAAAATAACAATACTTGGACTAAATATTTGTGTGCTTTAAACAATGTACATAAGAACTTTCCATTTTAATGTAATAATAGTTTTTATGTATATGTATATATAATAAAGACTGTATGTGTGTTTGATATATACATACTTCTAATAGTAAAGTTCTTATTACAGTACTCATGACCTACACAGTTAATTTCTTCTAGGACTTGAGAATTTGTGAAGTGAACTTGAGAATTTGTCTTGGGATTTGAGCACATTCCAAACTGTCTGAACAAGATCCTGAGCTCTGTGTGACTTTGCCATGAGGGGTTGGACTAGATGATCTCCAGAAGTCCCTTCCAACCTCAGCAATTCTAGGATTATATGAATTTCACCCATTTGCACAGAACTTGCCTTGTCATTCATAAGTTGAGAATTCAGTGGAGTCCATGTGCTCATCTTGGTCTGTAGCTTGGGGCCCTCCATGTTTCTAGGAGGTGCAAATGCCATAGATACAGGAGATTGTGGGTCCACTGAAGTCAACTGAAGAGAACAAAGACCAAAATTATATCTGTGCTGTTCCATTACAGTATGTTAGTGAAAAGCAAGTAATTTGTAGAAGGAATCCAATGATTTCATAGCATAGCAATGATAGAAGTAAAATTATCTGAAGGACAGTTAGGGTGAGGCCTTTTATTTCATGTACCCACAGTAACTGTGGCAATAAAGGCCAGATTTCCCCATGGAACCTCTGTGTGCTAATGTCATATAATTAATTATGAAGCAGGTCTTCCCCATCACAACTGTTACTGAATAAGCCTTTGATTTTTGCTGCATGAGTGATCACAACAGGCTATTTGCAGCAAGCCAGAAAGTACATGAAATCTCTCTTTCCAGTTGTTGGCACTAAAAATTGGAGGTAACTTGTGCATCTACTTGAATGACAATAGCTACATTTTTCCTGATTTTGATGGCAACCCTCAAAGGGACAATTTGTTTCTGTTACATTTAACAGAAAGAATGAAATCCAGAATGGTTGAGAATGCACTAAAACCTCTCAGGGTCCTCTGTTCAACAGATTGGTTTTGAAACATTGAACTCGCTGCTGCTCTTTTAAACAAAAATGTCTGTGTGGAGTAAATCAGATATTTAACTAAATTTTCCTTTCCTTTTGTGACATCAAGTAAGTGGACTTTGTTCAGACATAGCAATTTCTTCATAAATTCTTGTCCAAACATAGAAAAAGGTTTTTTTCCTTCATCTCCTATCCTGCAGCAATTCAGCAGGATTATGTCATTGCTCACCTCAGGTATCCCATTTCCAGACTGGAGGCTTAAACTGCAGCAGCCTGACAACCAAGTCATTTCTTTGCCACATTAAAAACTATCTCAGTTTCCTGCATGTGATTATTAGGCATTTTTTATGTAAACACTTCAGATCACTTTAAAGCTTCATAGTGGCAAGGCGAATAATGGGACTTTTGGAAAAAAAAGAAAAGGCAAATCCACTAAGTAACTCCAATATTGTGTTACCCCAAGTACCTCAAAACCCACCGAGCAAAACTACCCTTCTAGCTCTGAGGCTCATATGACACATCTTCATGAAAGCACAGTCCTCCATTCCTTACCCAGAAAAAAATCCTGTCTGTGTCAATGGAAAATTAATTTTCAAACCCCACTGCAGGATCTCTCTGGGGACATAGCTGTTTTTATTAGTTTTTCTGTCTTTCTTTCCTAAGTTATTATGGAATCAAAGAAATATAAAGAAAAAAAATATTGAAAGATCTGCTCAGTCTTTCTCTCTGCCCCAGCGCTGGAGTGTAGTCCATGGTTAAGGAATCAGTTCTTTACGAGAGTCTGAGTTCTTTCATCTTTTTTTTTTTTTAATTTTTCTTTTTTAATAGAGATCCTCAAATAATTTTAACTTCCCACAGAAGCCACTGAAAGCCAAAAAACTCACTAAGATTTTAAGGTCTTATATTGTGTAGTTGGCCAATGTTAGAGACTTCTTGTGCAACTGAGTAGGTGTTTTGGGGATATGCATTATGATGGGATCACTTGGTTTTGTTTTGTTTTTCTGAAGGGGTCCTGCCCTTTTCAATGCACAGAAATACAGTATTACAAGCTAAAGAAACAGCTCCACTGCCAAAAAAACAGGTTCAGGCAACCATGTCCTGTTTTTCAGGGACAACCTTTTAGATTAGTCACAAAACCATCAGTTGTCACTGCAGCACACTCCCAGCACTGGATTAATGTTACAGTTTCCCTATGCAGAAGTGCTTTCTTGGTGTTGGAGCACTTGTGTTCGCAAAACACCTCCGTGAATTCCAAAGAGACAGTCATGCCCTGGACCTTCTTATATGCCTTCTGTGCCAAAAATATGGCTCTGAACACACTTGCCAGAAGTCACAGTAACAGCTGTACATGCCATAGAACTGCCCAAATTCCACTTGATGTTCAAACATGATGTGTAAACAGCACTTCAAAGGCAGGTACCGTCAGGCAAAAAGGTGAGCATAGCCAAACATTTTAACTTCATACATGATGAGCCAGCCCACATCCCTCCCTCCCTACCACTTTGCCAGTGCAGCCACACCAGCAGTGTCCTCTCTGCTCCTCGTCTCCCCAGCTACATTCAAGATTGAGACAAAGGGAAGGAGGCAACCCCAAGTCCAGTCTCAGAGGCATGTGTTTACAGGACAAATTCTTTGGTGTAGTCAGAACCAGGTTGTATGGGGCTTGGAGCAACCTCGTCTAGTGAAAGGTGTCCCTGCCCATGGCAGAGGAGTTGGGACTAGATAAGCCTTAAGATTCCTTCCAACCCCAACCATTCTGTGATTATAAGCTGAAAACACTCAACCAGCAAGAGGCATGAAATGAGTTTTACAAGAAATAGAACTTTAAATATATATAAGGAAAAAGTTGGTTCACTAACCAAAGATGAAAAGCTATTGGCACATGATGCTAAGAAAAATATTATCCTTTTTCTAGGAAAAATAAAAAGGCAACGTAGGAACAGAAGATATGCATAGTAAATACCAGTGCAAGAGAGATTTTGGGGAAAAGACAAAGTTTTGTGAGTATATACAATGTTTTCAAGCTTGTTGTGTTTGAGTAGGTCAAAGACCACTAGTTGCTTTAAAGCAGTTATCTTAAACAGTTTGCAGAGAGCAGGTGCGCCTGTCAGATCTTAACTGTTAAAAAGAGCAAAACTGCCTGGGTTACTACAGCCAGAGAGTACCTAGGATTGTTCACAGTTTGAAGGAAAGGGTATACTGATTGGGGATCCAAGAGATTTGTGCTTTTTGAGATGAATGAGGAAGACATACATAACTTCACAGGGCAGCAAACATGAATGGTGTTGTCTAACAGTGAGATGATTTCAAGATTGAAATCCTGCTGAAGCCAATGGAAATACTTTCACTGATTTTAGTACAAGTTGGGTCAAGGCCTTGGTTTAAAAAAATGTGATTACATTTAAGAAACATTAACAATACACAATGATCATATATTAACTAAAGGCATTGGAATAATTTCCTTTAGCTGGGTTAATCTCTGCTTAGCCCTCTGGAATGGCATTCCAGAGACTGGTGCAAACCATATTCAGAACAAGTCCTTCAGAAGCAAACCTGCTTTATTAATGTTTTTGACCATATCTCTATGGCAGTAAGCCTTTGTGGTTCAAAAGAGCCTGGTGCACTCAGAGGTTTAAGGATGTATTTTGCAGAGAAAGAGCCTAATTACATTAGTCCATGTGACAACCATGGCACAGTCAAGGAGTTCAGTTGTCAATAAACAGATTTTAACTTAATCTCAAGATCACACAAGAGCGTCGTTTTCATTGTAAATTATTATATCAGCAATAAATGGTGTGATGATTGATGATATGGAAGAAAAGCTTTATACAGCAGTAACAGAAAAGGAAACTGAAGTGGAGGCCAAACTCTACAGCATTCAAGATGGAAAAACTCAAGTGGATAGCTCTGTGTGGAAAAGATGTGAAACAGATCCTCATCTGTAGAGGGACACCTATGAAAATGGCACTGGGAGAAGGGCAGGAGGGAAAGTGCATATTTGCTGTGATTTACAACGAGAAGGCCAATACTGTGCTCCTCCTTTCCCTCTACCTAGCCCATAACTAACATGCTGCTAAGTACTAGTATCACCCAGCCTTCCACATCTGCCACTGCACTTTGCACAGTAACACCCTGTCCTCCATTAGCATATCCTCTCTGGCTGCATGACATTGCCAGTGTTCCACAACTACTCCATCAATCTTCTCATGGTTGTCCCCAGGCCAATGGAAGGCTCTGTGACCTTGACACAGACATTTGTCCAGCTGGCTTCGAGGATCTCAGTGTTGCACACTGAAGTGTTTATACCTTCTTTAGTGAGTACACCAGATCCCTCCTTCTTCACAACATAGGCCATGCTTCGTGCACACTGGGGACTTACATCTTCATAGAAACACCGAATTACAGGATGGTTTGGGTTGACCCAAAGACAATTTAAGACAATCCAGCTCCAACACCCTGCCATGGGCAGAGACACCTTCCGCTAGACTGGACTGCTCCAAGCCTCATCCAACCTGGTTTTGAACACTGCCAGGGATGGGGCAGCCACAGCTTCTCTGGGCACCCTGTGCCAGGGCCTCACCACCCTCACAGGAAAGAACTTCTTCCTAAGATCTCATCTCAATCTCCCCTCTGTCAGTTTAAAGTCATTCCCCCTTGTCCTGTCCCTACAGGCCCTTGTCAAAAGCTCCTCTCCAGATTTCTTGTCAGCCCTTTCAGGCACTGGAAGCTGCTCTAAGGTCTCCCCAGAGCCTCCTCTTCTCCAGGCTGTACAAGCCCATCTCTCTCAGCCTGTCTCTAGAACAGAGGTGCTTCAGCCCTCACAGCATCTTTGTGGTCTCCTCTGGACTCACTCCAACAGCTCCACGTCCTTCTTATGTTGGGGCCCCAGAGCTGGATGCAGCACCGCAGGGGGATCACACCAGAGCTGAGCAGAGGAGGAGAATCCCCTCCCTCGACCTGCTGGTCACACTGCTGGTGATGCAGCCCAGGACACGGTTGGTTTCTGGGCTCAAGTGCACACTGCTGGGTCGTGGGGAGCTTCTCATCAACCAACACCCCAAGTCCTTCTCCTCAGGGCTGCTCTCAACCCAGTCTCACCCAGCCTGTGTCTGTGCTTGTGACTGCCCAAGCCCAGGTGCCGGACCTTGCACTTGGTCTTGTTGAACTTTAGGTACCTTATTTTGCTGTAGAAGTATGAGGGACTGTCACGTTGAGTTTCACATTGATCAACACCCCCAAGTCCTTCTCCTCAGGGCTGCTCTCGATCCAGTCTCTCAATTTTCCATCCCATAAGACACCCTCCCTGCATCCCATGGAATCTGATATCCTCTCCACATACCCTATGGAGTTCGCCCCGTCTCTGTTCCGCTGTATCTCACTGTATTTGTAGGCTCCCCATGCCACTCAGCGTTTGTCCTTCCTGATGACTGTCAGCACCTGTTCCCTCGGGCCCCACTGCAGTCGCAGGCCCTCCCCACACACCCCGTGTGCTCCACTCTCTCCCAGGGGATCCGTTCACTGCCGTAACCCCTCAGACCGTGCTCCCTACCGCGGTCGGGCCGGGCCGGGCCGGGCCTCCCCTCACCTGAGTGCTCCTCCCGCCAGGCCGCTTCCCGTCGCTATAGAAACCGCTCCCCCTCTCGCCCCGGGAGCGCGCTGGCCAATCAGTTCCCACCAGAGAGAAAGCCGGCGGAGCGAGGTTCTGTTCTACCTAGCAACCGGCTCTGGCCGTTCCGATTGGCTCGTTTGTGTGGACAGGGAGAGGGGCGGGGCGTAGCGGCGCGGGGGGGCGTGGCGGAGGCGCGGGGCGGGGCGGGCGCTGCAGTGGGGTCGGGCGG
>JANRGW010052693.1:0-32143 GCA_024733675.1 Psilopsiagon aymara
CCCCCCCCCCAAACAAAGAAACCAAACAAAAACAAAAAACAAAACCCATCCATACTAAAAATAAAAATGGCTTGGGTGGCCGTTAATCTAGGAATTCCTGATGAAATAGTAAATTTTGTCCTGACACATAAAAGGTGAGAAATATATTTTTACATGTTTCGCAGTTCCTGCAGGCAGGCAGTGGCAGTTCCAATAGCCAGGAGTCCTGTTTGCATCCTTAGTAGATCCTCACAATAGAGGTAAGATGATGAAAAAGAGGAAGCAACAGAAATTTGAAAAGTTATTAGGAGATTTAGCGTACAAAGTCAACAGAAATTATCTTCTACCTATATGTATTCTAATGTCAAACTTACTGTCTATGCAAGGAAGGTGATAGAGTAACTTAAGGCATGAATTTTCTCAAAACAAACAAGATACACTTACTCAAAAGCTTTAGCTGTTGTATCTAAAATAATATATATTTGAAGAATGTCATATACTATTGCGTTTTTTTCACTCTAAATTGCTTAAGACTGTGCAATCCTTTTATTATAATTGACAATATCAACAAGAATCTGATTTGCACAGTCCTGCCTTGCTGCAACACTATAACTGAAAGCATGTCATACTTAGGGTTCCAGAACTTAATGCAGAATTGAAATCTAGAAAATGTAATAGGTTAAAATTCTTCTTCAGTTATTTCTTGGCTGCACACACCTCTATTTCAGAGTTCACATCGAATATTTATTGTATATGATGTCAAAAGAAAAAAGGCATTGCATCCATTTCATCAAAATAATGAAGCTTATGTCTTATTCTAATGTCAGTCATCAGACAATGATACTGCTCAATGTTCTAGATTTTATCTTTATTTAAAATTCTGTCAATATTTCCATGCAAGATTACAGTTCTGAATACAAATCTGTGGTTTTATGAAGGGTTAAACAATTTGGGTTATTGTCAGAGAATTATCCCCCCTGAGAACACCAGAACTTAGAACTTACTATTTTATATTCTCAGAGCAGAAAAAAAAAAAAAAAAAAAAAAAAAAAAATTGCTGGGGCATGAAGCCAAGAAAAATCCAGCAGCAGCTCTGAGTAATCCCTGAGCCCTTTGTTTAAGCTAAACAGGAAATTTCAGGGATGGCTGAGAAAGTAAAATAAATGAAAACTGACATTCATCAGTTGAATTGTGAATGCAAAGTACACTACAAATCTTTTTAATTGGGTGTGCAGAACAGGGATTCAAAAGCCAATGTGGATAGTGAAAGCATTGTATAGTAGATACTGATTTCCAGAAGAAAAGCAGTTTAGACCAGTAGCAACAGTCCCAATGTTTGTGTTAAAAGGAATTTTAGTGGTAATAAATGCAACTGTTATCTTTTGCAAATATAAGCTTATATCACATGGCTGAGCTGGTTTTACTCTGCAATGTGGCATCAGTATGATTTTAGAGCTTGAAATGGCAAGAAGAAGCTTAGTGTTCAGATCTAATTATGAATGTATCTGTAACTGAATTAGTATTCATTCACATGATGGATAAAAGTCTCTGCATCCAAATGTATTTGGGGTGATTTCTGTGAATATCTTAGAAAGCATAAGAGATACACTAACTTCTGGTTTCACTAAGATTTATACTGTAATGCCTTTCCATATAGATGTGCAGACATACATGCCCCCTCCATCCCCAGACAATTTCTAGCCTTCAAGCTTGATAGTTTGCTGGAACACAAAGAATAAGCAAGTGAATATTTAAGCTACTTTGTCAGCTTGACACATTTCAAGTAATCTTGCCAGTGAAACTGTCTTTCAAAGATATAATAACAAAAATTAACCATCAGTGATGAACAAAATTGTTTATTCAAATATTGTTAGACTATTTTAAAATTTTCAGTGAAAAAAAAAATTTGACTTTGACATAGATGGGAAGAAGTTAGGTAAAAGCTTTTGATTTTTCTGGGCTTATTTGATTAGAAAACGCCTCATGATCAGACTGCAGCCTGTCAATATGACTGAGCATGTTTTCATGTAACTAGAAAAATTAATCAGCATGTAACCTCAGGAACACTAAGCTGCAAATCTGGTAGCAAACTAAGTCAATACAGTTGATGTTGGCTAAAGGTTTCTAAAGAACCTTTCTTCTATTTTTGATTATCATGATTTTCTCTGTATTCCATGGTTAAGTTGTCCTGAAACGTCTATCTACATTTTTATCTTTTTAGATACCTAAGCTTAGCCTAAGTATGTGTATAAAACTACAGTCTATGCCATTGGTTCTAGAACTAGAAGAGTTTTTGCATCTCGGAGTCATTCTAATAAAAAGGACTCATGTAAAAATCCAATCCAGAACCGAGAGACATGTTAAACTTTAAACAACCTGGGTGAAATAGCTAGATTTAAAACAAAAAAAAACCCGAAAAAACAATCAAAACAAATTAAAAAACACACTCCAGAGATCAAATACCTAATTTTTAAAAACATACTTATGTTGAATCAAATACATTAAACCATAAAGTTTCAAATGAAAACCTAAA
This sequence comes from Psilopsiagon aymara, assembly GCA_024733675.1. Classification (NCBI taxonomy): domain Eukaryota; kingdom Metazoa; phylum Chordata; class Aves; order Psittaciformes; family Psittacidae; genus Psilopsiagon; species Psilopsiagon aymara. Next base: position 2,513 of record JANRGW010052693.1, read on the forward strand.
TTTCTTAATGTTATATAAAGGATCTAAAATATTATTCCAAACAAAATATTCCTCCTACAAATAATTAAAGCAAAACCAAAAAGCTAGAGAGTTCTGGAAGAATAGTAGAAAAAGATCAAAAAGTTGAGAGGATTGAACCATGATCTCTCAGACTATTGCCAAATATGTTTGAGTTAGAAATTATTTCAAATTATTTGTATCATATTCATCATTATATTGAATGATTACGGCAGTGCCTTTTCCTTTTATATTGTTACCTCCTTTCCTCAGGACACAAGTGTTTTGCCTCTCTTCCTAATATGCAGCCAGGTCCTGTGAAGTTAGACTTTCTAATAGAATTCACAACTGATCTGTGCAAATCAAGAAGGACTAGGACGAAAAGTGCTGAATTGCAAAAGTAAATATTTATTTATGTACATGAGTTGTCCAGCCATTTTGGAGCACCTCAGATGCAATTTTACACTATTTTTTTAAACCCTTCCAAGGTTCAGGTACAATGTTATTTGTTTAATCATTAACACCCACAGTACCAGCTAATATTCATAGTAAAACTTTGTAAAGCAACTACATTTTTGCAGTAATCTTTTCACTTGCCTATGGATCTAGAAGTCCCAGAAGTCAGACTTTTTATAGTTACTTATCTATGATGCCTGCCAGCACTGGGAGGGTTTCAAAGATATGCTAAAGGGGCTGGGATGCTGCCATTATCTTGGCTTTCCAGAGGTATCCTGTGGCTTTTCTAAGATTCCAAGAAGCAAAGTCCTTATTTCCTGGGCTGAACTGTCCTTAAGCTTGTTTTACTTGAATAAAATTTCACTGCTTCATTACATCAAGGTGTGTAATAAGTATGCATTAACAAAGTTAAAATACTTTCGCACTATAATGACTGATGCACTAATTAGAGAAGGGGATTTACTTAATAGCTTGTAACAATGGAAGTTGCTGTAGTTTATTTTCACAAGGCTTATAACTTGAAAATCTGTTTTGAAAAAAGATTACCTTTCTTGAATATTATCTCAAATAAAGCTGTCCAAACCAGTAAATATTAAGTTAAGCTTCTATCCTGATGTTATGCCAATTGCATATTGTTAGACAGCTTTCTGATCAAAGAAGCTTGGGGTTGGGAGAGTTATTGTTCTTTGATTTACATAAAGAAATGTCTACCTCATTAGTTAAGATCATCTACTTGAAAACTAAATCTGCCAGATCTGAAGACAAAATGATGAAAAATGTGCCAATGTATATTCATGATCATGCAATGTGCTTGAACTAATCAGTAATAGCTGAATATGAATTAGAATATGAAATAACCTGGGCTTGGTTAACAGTATATAGTAAATTGTAATAGCATGACTAAAGCAGTTTACATAAAAACAGATTTAATGAAAATAATTGTTGTTGAAATTACCGCAGCATTGCAAAGATATTCTCATTGGAAAGATGTTTACGACATTAGCTGAACATCAGCATCTTCCTAGTATGTGTTCTTAATCAAGAGGATATTTGTTGTGCGTCACTTCTGTTTATTTCCTGAACAGGTTGGGGCATATTCTTTTCTCTCCCTCTCTTTCGTCAAATTACTATTGCTGCCACTACTACTGCTACTACTACTACTACTACTACTACTACCACCACAATTACTAATCTACTGTCAATGTTATTATGATAATTATTTTACTTTATTTTAATTATTGTTCTGTTTTTATCTCGACCCATGGGGTTTTATTTTTTTTTCAGTTCTCCTTCCACTCCTATCCCCTCTTACTTCCTTACCCCCATCCCACTGGTGGGAGGGAGCAAGTGAGTAAGCAGATCTGTGGTCCTAAGTTGCTGGCTGTGCTTAAACCATGATAAAATCATAAATAAAAATCATAAATAAAATAAAGCAAATGCTTCCATATGCATGACAACATCATATAAACATTTATAGATACCTACTGCTCCATCTGGGTATGTTTAGTGTCTCTAGATGTTTACCAACATGAAATATTATTGATTGAAGACTACAGTAGATTCCCTATGCCACTAACAACATAGAGAGTCACCAGAGAGCACAACCAGAGAGCTTCAAGTCATGTGGAACATTTCTGACCTATGTCTAGGACAGATTAAATTTATACCATCAAAGCTGATAGACTGCAATTCATGTCTAAGAGTTTAGGCTTCAGATAACTCTGAAAGTATTGCCATGTACAAAAGAAGTGACAGATACATAAAACTATATAAGTATATATATTTATAGTCATAGGAATAAAAAGCCCAGATCCAAAGACAAAATCTTACAGGGCCACAAATGCAACACATTCAACTTATTGGCAGCAGTTTCCCCATCCCTACAACGTCATTCTTAGTAACACAGTTCTCAGGAGTTGATTATGGAAGAAAGGCAACATATTAGAATAGATCACAGGCCAAATTCAGATCAATACAGCTACTCAAAAATTAGCGTATCCCTATGAGATTACCTGAGGAGCATTCGTGCTACTTTGTGGTGTATCATATGTTAGGGTTTGGGAGGATGGATTTCTGCTTGCTTTATTGGTTTTTCTATTTTGTCTCTGTACAGTTTCAAGGCTGATTTTAGGTGTTGCAAAATATTACTTGAGAGATTGTTTATTTTTCCAGTTCACAAAGTTTGATTAGAACTCCCCAACATATATGATTACAGGACGACAGCAACTTTTTTTTGTGCAAAAAAAGTTCTGGAAGATCACCTGATAAAATGTGACAGGATAACTAGCAGTGTTTTGTCTCTGCTGCCCAGCTGACTCATAGCAACATGATCTATAGAAAAGCACTCTCTATACCAGACTTAGTTAATTCCTTATCAGATGGACAACAGAGTAGAGACAAAGTGAAGATGACTTTCCATAACAAGTGTAAACAAGTTCAGAGTTCTTATATCTGTTGTTTTGCTTTAGGAAATTTTCAAAATATTAGTTATCAAAGGATGGGCTTAGGCTTAGTTTTCCAGTCTAAACCACAGTCTGCATGGAAAAAAGAATCGAATTGCTTAGACACTAAGACAACACAAGTCCAGAAGTCAGATTGAGAGAAATCTATCGTAAGATTTCATCAGCTACTACAGAAAATGGATACTTCTATGCACCTAACTTTGTTATCCAGTTTTATTCAGACAATACCAACCGAGTTTGAATAATCATAACACTACTTTGGTTTCAGCAGCAAATGCAAACTCTTTCCCAGTATCCTACCATATTATTACCTTTTCAGTAATGCAGCAACAGCTATGACATTTCCTTCTCAATACATCTCTCCAACATGTGTATCTTCTGTCTACATCTTTGAGATTCCTATGGACTTTAACTGCTTTACCACCACTATATGAGGACTGGTTGAGTAATATAACCTTTTATTACTGAGGCCAGATAGCTTATTTAAATTAACTTTCTGTGTTGCTAATTCCCAATTCTTACTTGATTTACTATCTTTCCTTAATTTTTTGCTGCATTTTGAAAATATTTTGGTTTAATTTTTCAAGAGTACATAACTTTTTTTTTTTCTTTTTTTTTTTTTTTTTTTTTTTTTTACTATTTTTCTTTCTTGTTATAATTTCTGTTAATGGTTCTTAACAGATGATCTAAAAAATTCTCTGTGATCCTGACTTTTGGCATGAATTACATTTGCTGATAGGCTTGTCATCACCCCAAAATCGGAATTGTGGTGGGTTTTAATTTGCCAGTTGTGGAGTAATTAGAAATTAAGCTTATATTTAAAATTCGGTATTGTTCACACTTGAAGGGAAAATGGACTTTCAGGGGAAGATGCAGCTACAGTTGGCATGCCAGGAATGTGCACTCCACAGCAGTTCCCATGGCAACATCAGAGAAGGGCAGAGCAGAGTGGAGATTCTGCTGCCATGCTCTGTCCTAACACCAGCAGAGATGGGAACTAGGTGGGACTAGAAACTGATAAGCTACATAATTGCTACCCTGAGCCTAAAGTCTGTCATCTTTTGATGAGGTGTTGTCCTTTTAACAAACTTTTCTTCATTATAATGCATTTTAATACATTATAATACAAAACCACACCTCCATCTCTAATGCTAACCTCCAAAGTGAGATCACCTCCTCTGATAATGCTCTTAGAATTCTTTGTGGTATATACCTTTAAAAGCTAAGCAAGAGAATTTTACACCAATAATAATAAAGGTATGCACGACTGGAGTCACTCAAGCTCCACCTTGAAAGCGTAAAATAGTATAAAATGGCCCAAAAAAAGGGGGAATACTGGGGGAAGACATCATTGTGGACGAGTCAAGGAAAATTCAATCAGCAAATTACCCTTGATTCCTGGGACCTATTGATGAGCTGGACTTTTCTTTCCCCCTCATAGGGATGACGCTGGGTAAGACTTGTGCTTTATTAAGTGCTTTCCTGGGAAAACCAGGAATCTCTATATAGAGTTATTTTTCACTTTTTACTTTTATATTTTAAACCCAGGCTGTTTTACTCATAACTTTATTGAGCGTATGTATAACTTATAATTTGCATATGCTTTTGCAGTGTACTTATCACTGCAATCCAGAAGAACCTGTACCTGTTGTTTTAATAAACTTCACTGCTTAAGGTTACTGTAACAGTTTTCTCATTGAATGTGACCAAATCCTTCAGTGTGGCGGTATTAGCTCATGAGAATGATTAGACCAAAGGTGCAGTGCACTATTAGTGTATCCAGAATCGTGATTGTCCAATAGGTAAAATGTGACCAGACTGGCAGGGGTAAGCTGTGCATCACTCAGAATCTAAGCTTACCTGCACCCAGCCCCTCTAATACCTGAGGACCAGCTGGAATGTAAGGTTTGGGGTTTTGTTCTGCCAAATTATGTTGCCTTTTAACAAAACATGAGGGTACTGCTCTTCGTTACCTCTAACAATACTGATATGCCTGCCCACACTGCAAACTCTTGCTGTCTGTTCCTAATTTGAATACTAAATTAAAATCATTAGATCACAGAGAACTTACTGCATTTCAAATACCTCATATAAATAAGTCATAGACAAGGGAAGAGAGAAATTTCCTTTTAAAACCTAATTCATACTCCTATATACCTTTCTATATTGGAAGGCAGAGCCTAGAAGATCAATTGTATTTGTTAATACTGTTATACAGTTTCAGCTATCTACTCTAAAGTGAGAAGCAAACCAGTTAAGGCCAATAAATATCTCATAGATTTTTGATTAATGTGTAGTAAAAGAGAAAGCTAAAATCTGTAACAGAAGTTTTACTTTTTCCATTCTAGCCTCTGTGTGTCAGCTATGATACTCTTGCCTTATTTTCCACGATGCTTACACTGTCATTATTTCTGCTATTTCTGAATGTAAGTCAGAAAGTTTTCTGGTTTAGGAAGCAGTATTAAAGAACAAGCATGAAAGCTATTCCACTTATAGTAATATAAGAGAGATGTTTGAACACAAATGTTTGCTTGGGTTTGTTTTTGTTTTTGTTTTTGTTTTTTTTTTTTCTTTTCGCTTATGAAGGCATGCCTTGCTTCTTTTTCCTTTTAATAACAGTTATTCAAAGCACTATACTAATTTAGGGTCATATTCCTTTTTTGATGTTTCTTCCAAATGTATCATTACTGAACCTTTTGCAAGATGTCTAAATTGTCTACTGCAACAAATGTCAGCTCACGTTTAAATCTTTCTGAACTATTCAGTACATATGAACTCTTGACATGAAATCATAACTAGATAAATTTTCTATTGAGCTGATTCTTGGATTCATACGTATAACACTCTGATGGTACCAATGGTCATTTGTAAATAACAATCACCTCACACCATTTATGCAAGCCGTAAGTGTGCCTGTTCATCTCAGATTTTTAATGGGGAGAAAACACCAGCCACAGTGCAGGACTATAACAGTTCCATAAATTCAGTTTAACACTGACCTCTGCAATGGCAGGCAGTTTGCTGCATTAGAACAAACCGATATAAGAAGTCAAGCCTTTCAAATTTTACGTGGCAAATACGGTGCAGTTCTCCCAGCTTTACAAAGTCAAAAAAATCATCACTGTAACTTTTTTCTGTGTATATCTGTTTCCACAGTGTAGCCATGACAAACATGAGTAAGTTTGGTGAAGGAAAGTTATTGCAAACTGTTTAAAAGTTCAAATGAAATTAAAGGAGTTATATAGCTGGTTTTGGTTCAGAATCCAGTTTCACAGCCATAACTAGGATTGTCATGACAAGCAGGATTATCTCCACACAAAAATTGAGATAATTCTCTACACATCTATGTGTATATATGCAGAGCATAAGGCACAGCTTTTAAATGAAGGAGAGGCTGTCATGTCCTATCCTATTTTGTTCTGTTTTATTCCATTCTGTTTCATATAAACATCTAATTTTTGAGATTGAAAGGGATTTCTGGAGATTGTCTTGTCAAACCTCATGTCATTGCTCAAGGCAGGCTCAAAATTAAGTATTCGTTGCTAGTGATTTCTAGCATTCTCACCAAAATTTAAATGTTACAGATTTCTTTTTAAAGAAGAAAAGTCTCAGGTAAAATATACAATAAAAATAATTGAAAACTTTTAAAAATATGTCTTTATGGACCTCAAAATGAGTAAGAAAACAGTTTGGAAATTTTCACAGAAGATTAAACTGACTAGGAAAACAGTCAATTGAGATTTTCTTAAACAGTAAGCGCATGAAACTGAATCAGAAGAGGTTGTATTTGCAAGAAAGCCAGACAATTCACCTGAGACATGTATATAACCCAAAAAGATGTTTTAAAATTAATAGAAGAAAAAAAAAAGAGACAGTGGAGTGAAGTAATAGACTGTAACTTTTGGGTTTTTTTATGAAAGGGCTATAAAAGAATTGTGCTTTAAAAGAACTGAAGTCAAAAATGACCTATAACACTACCAAACAGTTCTCAAAGAGCTTACACTTTGTGGGCCATAAGTAGGTATAGTATGTAGCAGATAAAGTGTAGATACTTGGGTAACTATTTTCCTTGATCCTCAAACTCTCCTGTGTTTTGAAGAAGACAAAATTTGTTTAGAGTTGAAAGAAATCTTATCTTAGTGGAAGATCATAGAATAATTTGCATAGAAAGCATCTCTGAAACTCATCTAATCCTCAATTATTAATCTATCCCTCCTACTTTTCACTCCATATATGTCCTGAATTGTATTTCCTCAAAAGGTTGATTTTTTGGTTGTAGTAATGCACCATGTAGTGCCATGTCTTAGTGTATTTCGACCACGCAAAATGTACTCTGCAATTAAAAAGCTGAGCATTTTATGACTGGAATGGACTTCATAAAATCACACTCATACTGAATTAGAATAATATCCACAAATAAAAACAAATTCACTTCTGAATCACAATAAAAACCATCCATAACCTGCAGGGGTAGGTGCATGTTCTAAAAGCATTGAGCCATTGAGCTTTCTTTAACCTTCATAACATCCTGTCCCCATGCTTAGCAATCTTCTTCTTGGAAAATTTGCTGTAACATCTAAACTTATTTGCATTTCTTCCAATTTAAGATCATAGCATCATAGAATCAACAATGTTGGAAAAGACTTTGAAGGGCAGTAAGACTAACCTTTATCTCAGGACTGCCAAGTCCAACACTAAACCATGTCACCGAGGGCCTCACCTACACATTTATTAAATGCTTCCAGAGACCATAATTCCACCACTTCCCTAGGAGGCCTGTTACAGTGCTTAGCAACCCTTCTCTTTCCACTGCATGAAAATTAGGATAACAAAAATCTTCATATAATTGTTCTGCTAGATTTTAGCTGTTCTTCCTCAGCAAACAGAGTGTTCTGGTTTAAACACAGCTGGTAACTCATTATCAAGTAGCCACTTGCTCAGCCCTCTCTTTCTGATCCGCCATGTGGGGTGGTGAGGAGAATTGAAAGAATGTAAAATCCATGGGTTGAGATAAGAGAAGTTTAACAACTAAAAGAAAGTAAAATATAGTGATAATAGAAAGAATACCAATAAAAATCCTAATGATAATTGTAGGAAACAATAAGAGAAGAAATGAAATCTCAGAAAAACATATGTGGTGCACAATGTGATCACTCACCATGCACCGACCTATACTCAGGCTCAACCAAGCAATGACTGGTTGCTTTCAGGTAACTCCTGCCAGTTTATATGTTGGGTGTGACATGCTGCGGTATGGAATGACTCTTTGGCTAGTTTGGGTCAGGTGACCTGCCTCTGCTTCCTCCTGGCTTCTCATTCCCCTCCTCACTGGCAGAGCATGAAGATTGAAAAGTCCTTTATAAGAGTAAGTGTCACTGAGCAACAACAGAAACTTTGGTGTGCTACCAGGTTTATTCTCAGACTAAAGCCAAAACACAACACTGTGCCAGCTGCTAGGAAGGAAAAAACCCTACAAAAAGAATTACAGCTAAAACCAGGGCACACAATATTGCTGTAAAATGGTGATCATTAAAATCTGTAAACAGATTAAAGAATAGGAATAGATTGTGGCAGCAGCACCATAGCTCTAGAGCTCAAGGAGTAAAGATTTGGCTTAGTTATACAAAATTTTTCTTTCACAAAAGAGACGAGAAAGCCAGACAACTCTTCTCCTTCATTCTCTCTGGCTATTTGCTGATACCAGGGAAGAGAGGTTAGGTACTCTCATTGGAAATGCTTTGTATAACTGTACACAAAAAAAGCAACAAAATAGAGAAAAAAAAAAAAATCTGCATTCTTAAGTCAAACAAAATGTTGCTTTTACTAATTGAGAGTATAATTCTGTCACAGAAACTTGCTCATCAATTACGTAAAACCTGTGTTCAGACTCCTAAAAATTGAATAATGTATGCATACACATACACATATGTACATGGCACTCAACAACAGATAAAATCATAGAATCATAGAATAGTTAGGGTTTGAAAGGACCTCAAGATCATCTAGCTCCAACCCCTCTGCCATGGGCAAGGACATCTCCTACTAAACCATGCCACCCAAAGCTATGTCCAACCTGATCTTGAACACTGCAAGCAATGAAGCATTCACAACTTCCCTGGGCAGCCCATTCCAGTGCCTCACCACCCTTACAATAAAGACCTTCTTCCTCATATCCAATCTAAACTTCCCCTGTTTAAGTCTGAACCTGTTACTCCTTGTCCTTTCACTACAGTCCCTAATGAAAAGTCCCTCCCCAGCATCCCTATAGGCCCCCTTCAGATGCTAGAAGGCTGCCATGATGTTTCCATGCAGTCTTCTCTTCTCCAGGCTCAACAGCCCCAACTTTCTTATCCTATCTTCGTATGGGAGGTGCTCCAGTCCTCCAGCCCGTAGCCACGTCTCCCAGAGCTCTGTAGTCCTCCTTTATGTTCTCCGGGCTACTGCTATCCATATCAGTAGCACCCACATGGATCACTAGAAGTGGGTAATAGTCAGTGGGACCGACTAGAGCAGGCAGCTTCTCTGCAACATTCCTGACTCAAGCACCTGGTAGGCAACACATCTTCCTTGAGACTGGGTCAGCTCGACAGATGGGTGCCTCTGTTCCTTTCAGAGTAGAGTCCCCTACTACTACGGCCAGCCACTTTTTCCTGGCAGCACCAGTAGTGATCTTTACCAGCTCACCATCCGGTAGTTCCTGGTGGTTCCTCATCAGCCCCCTGCAGGGCAGCAAAGCTACTAATGCTTCTAAAATGACGAAGTTATCCAGAGGCAAAATATTTGAATTCAAACCTTTCAAAGTACTTTATTTAAGACTCAAGTCTTAATGAAGTGTTTCAAGACTCAAAGGTAATGCTTTCTTCATGATAGAAAAAGGCTTTTCTTCATTATAACTGATTAGCACAGTCACAGTTTTTATTCTGATTTTATTTAGATGTCTTTGAAGGATATATCTTCAAGCATACATTCCAAGATGCACAGAAGCATTTTAAAAAAATAATAATGATTCAGAAGTATTCATGTGAATGGCTATTCATAGAAATTTATGCTCTGCAGGTGGGCCTAGGAACAAATGTTTGTTCTTCCTAGTGTTCACAGGAGATTGAACATGTACTGGGAGTACTAAATTGCTGATATTTTTTGCTTACCTTTTACCTATTATCACAACTAATTCCTGTTTGTATAACTTGGTAACTTAGAGAAATAATTGACCCACTATTGAGAAACAAGCTGAATATCTTGCCAACTAATAAAACAGAAATCAAACAACCAGAATCAAATATAAGTAAAAGTATCTTGATTTCTTTTGAGCTTTGGTTCTGGCTATCTACTCTTTACTTGCATAACTTTTTTGTTAAATTCTTAACTGACTAGTGTGTCCATTGTTTTTAATTTTGAATGTGTTAGAACCTGATTTGTTTCTTACTGATTCCATATCAACTCATACCATAAAAATATAGTGTGAGATAAGGAAGTGAATATAACATAAAAGTCACAAATGTTCATCATCATTTTGAAGCAGACATATTTATAGAAAGTGGTGTTTATTTGAACATGCAATTTCTATTAAATACTAATGTATTTGAACTTTACGACTTGCAGTGTTTACTAAATTTATCTTACATGGAGATGTTAAATAGTGTATATCATACATATAACATGAGCGAATCCTATCATAATGCTGAGGTAGATTATCATGGAAAAAAACACGACTGACTGCTTGAAAACCTCTGGTTTAGAGGAATTAAAACCAGAAGTCCCTGAAAGCACATCAATACTTTCTTTTTTTCGCTGGTCTACTCAAGTATACCTGTACCTGGTAATAATTTAAATGTTTCAGATATGCAGAGTCATTCGATGCACATCATCTAATAGAGATTCATTTGCACCTGCTGTTTACTGACAATAATTAGTCTATCCAAATAATTTTTTATTTGAACAGAAGTATTATCTCATTTTACATGCATAAATTCTGAATTATAATGCAACTAATATTTTTTCTTATTCAAACTGTGTAGAAAGTTCATCTTGATGAAGCAGCTAAGGTTAGAAGTTGCATTTATACACATGTTTTGCCATAAAATATTTGAGAGCAGCTAGTGGACAAGATTAAAAAATATTGTATGGGGAAATAGGAAAAGTATGTGCTTTTCATGCTCTGCCAAAAGACCATTATCAGACCACTATGAAAAGTTATTATAGGTTTTCCATTATAAATACATGAAATATTTATCTCTTTTTCTTGATGAGTTCCAAACATATAGTCTACCTACTTTAAGCATGTAAATGTTTATTAAATAATATTAGCATCTTCTGCTGCTAAAATTAATTTAGATTATGCTCAGAAGAAAAAATACCTTAAATTTAATGGCTAATTTTTGGAAAATAGATATCAAGAAGTTCATCTTTAAAAGCATCAGTGTTTTCAAAATTAAAGAAAAAATCCTTAGTCTTTCTCTTATCCTATTTATTCTCATCTTAATATTCTTAATACAATTAATACCTAGTATAAGATTAGACTAAGTCTTTGTTTTTTGGTTTGGTTTTGTTTTTTTTTTTTTTTTAATGAAAAGAAGACTTATTTAAACAAATATTTTTTCAAATTCTAGGAGACATAGCAAATTACAGAACAATACTAACAAAGCCAGAAGTTGAACATGAAAAGGGAAAAAGTCACTGAACAGATCATCTAATCACTCGTGTTTTCAGAGAAGGTCTGAATAAGACAGGACAGCAATAACTCTTTTAATAGCCCTGTTCAGAGCAGGAAGACTAACTGAAACACAAGACAAACAAGTTAGTTCTATAATCAGACAGATCCCCTAAATTTTTATAGTCTGTATTGAGGTAGAAATCATTAAATGGAACTTGGCACACCTGCCTACAAACAGAACTGTCCATTTGATGACCAGTAGATAGTATCCATCAGGATTTACGTTATCAAATGTCTATGAGGTCTTCTTAAGTAATGACTCAAGTCACCTTGCCAAGATTTTCTGTTCTATGCGTTCATTTTAACTACCCCATGGGATTAATGAAAACTGTATCATGTGAGGAGGATAAGAAATAGCATTTCTGAAATATCTAAAAAAATTTATCCATGGCATTTGCAATAGCTGTTTGGTAGTCTGACGGCACATCCACTGATCTGGAAGCAAGAAACCAGTCAGGTGAATAATAACTTCATCTTCTGCAAGGCTTCCCTAACATCTTCATTTATTGCATGAATGCATCTTTCTATTACATTTTCTTATTCCTATCTTTTTTTCTCACAAAGCAGTAAATACTATACCACCTTTTAAGTTATTATTTCTAAGGCTAACTCCAGATAATTCTTATCATAGATGAATGTATTTCAACAGAGTCTATCTCTAGGAAATAACATAGTGCCACACCTCATGTGCACAGGCCATATCATCATAGATGTTGCAAATTAGCTTCGTGTTCCTTTCAAAGCAAACAAACCTTCACTGAGTTTCAGGTTAATCATACCTCAATTTCTGGAACTGCTGGGTTAAAACTTGTCAATGTGGGTGGAGTCCTTAATCTAAGCTGTCAAAAGTCATTGTGAAAGTGCCTTTTGAATGATGGAATGAAGCTATAATCTTAACAGCTTGTGAATCAATAACCACAAATTCAAGTAATATCCATGCAACCACAAGTTTCATTTGGAACTCCACAGTAATTGGTTTAAAAAGGATTTAATTTATATGTATTTCTGTAATTTGTATGCAACAAAGAAAATTCAGATTTAAAAAATGGAGTGGTAGAAAGAAGGATGTACATTGTTTATCTTGTCTCTTAGTTTATACTTAATAATATATATTGCTTTTCTGTTGCTTAGAATTCTGTTTTATGGTGTCAAGTTTTGATTTCTGAATGAATTTAGCTTTTCTACTGCAAGTAGGTGTGTTTATTTTTTGAAAATTGAAAAGCTGCAGACATCTATGTACCACCTTTCCTACCTAGAGCCACACTCTAAAAACAAGAATTATTCCCATTTGTTACTGTATGTTCAGAAGGCCTCTTAGGCATCTGATGATCCCCTAGTAGTTAATGATGTAGTCAGAATATCAAATAGAGGATATTATTTTCTTTAAAGGTTAATTTAATTCCTGAGATTCTTTTACTGTCTTCATAAATTATCCCAGTGTCTCCCACATCTTTTATAATTTCAATTTTGACTTCCTAACGCTTTTTGTTCGGAGTGTTCCTTGCTTTCACCATTGCTATTTCACCTAACCTCTGTGAACAAAAGCAGCTGTTCATCCTGTAGCTAACGAAGTAATACCAACCATCATTCTCTTTTAGATGTTATGAGTCACCAAATGATTTTTAGAATGTTTTATTAAAAAAAATTGGTCTAATTAATTTCAATAGTAGTAAGGCTGGAATAAAGTAAGTTGATAGAAGCTAACCTGATACTAGTGAGGGCCTCTTCATCTCTCTCCTGTTTTATCATCTGCTTTCAAGAATGAGAATGCCTCAGTCATAAAACATCTTGCAAAAAATTGTCTTTTGCACATAATAGACACAAACTGTTTCTGTATGAATAACACAGGAAACAGGAATATTTAATAAAGTAGTCTCTAATCCAACGTAGTTCAGATATTGTGAATGCAGGACATCAACAAAAGTTATTTCTTAACCTAAAACTTTGAAAAAATGATAGAATCAATGTTATGCAGATAGCAGAATAATCTTTGCATTACTGTTTTTACTATGCTATTCAACTGGTTAGTTTCTATCAACCACTTTTAAATAAAATGCTAAGTGTTAAAAAGCTGTCTTAAACAAGCCTGCTGCTGCAAGGTACATGGAAACAGAGTATAGAAAATATTGAAATACTACTGTCTGGGCACAGTATTAAAGAAAAAATGGAAAACCTGCTAAGAATAAACACAGATTTTGAAACATATGCAAAGCTGATAATACTGCCACAATTATATATATTTTTTTTTAATAGTATTGCCATTGTTACCTCCTTGTTTCTACTTCATTTCACCAGGTATTTCTGGTACATAATTTTATTTATTTTTTTTTTTTTTCCTCTAAACATTTCAACCTTTTTGAAATGCTTTTTTAAAAAAAAATTTCCTGTTATGAAGAATACAGTTTATACTCACACTCTCGGTTTTCCAAACCTTTTGCTGGCTAAAAATTGTGATTAAAAATGAATAAATTCCCATTACAAATAAATATATACTTTTATGTAATAGAAAAACAATATATCTTATATATTTTACAGAAAGTTTGTGAGCAGACGGTGTTTTTCCCCTGCAATTTGCTTAAGAACTTTCTCCCCATTGCAGCTACAATAACTTGCATCCAGCCTTTGCAGCTTGCATGTACTTATGAGAGGCTAATTAAATGTCCAGGTTTGAAGTTTCATTGCTGTGATAAACTCTAGCATCTGGTTGGAGTTGGCCAGTTCTCAACGTTTTTTATCTGCCAAGTCTTACCCAAAAAGGACCTTTCTAGGAATCATTTTTTATTTCCTCCTTTTTTCCCTCCAGAATTATGGATACAGTTGATGCTTCTTATGAGTGTACAGCTCTAAATACAAAGGGAAGAATGCCAGGAGTTCAACCTGCCAGAAGGGTGAAATAATGCTTACGAAAGCATTATGTATTTCATAAAGGTCAGGTCAGACAGAGCCTTGGGCAACATGATTTAGTGTTAGGTTTCCCTACCCATGGTAGGGAAATTGGAATTAACTGATCTTAAGGTCCCTTCCAATCCTAACCATTCTATATTTCTATGATACAGTTTACCCTGAAGATTCCTAGGAAACTTGCAACAGAAACATTAGTGATTAATGATTTTATGTGAATAAATGGAAATTAATCTTATACATTAAAAAATCACTGCACTAAACTAAAAAAAAAAAAATTCCTTTTCCTTCTTATGCTTGTTATGTAATTATTAAAAAGCCTATGACAAAAATCTTAAAAATTTGCCAATTGAAATTTCTTCTAGTTTTATAGTTTAACAGTGCACATATTTTTCCACTTATACCAAAGCATCAGTTTTCAAGAACAACCTAAGGTAAAAAAAAAGTCATATTCTAAAACTACAAACTAGCCCCTAGTGCAAATTTTTTTTAAAAAAAAAAAAAATATGTCTATATATACAAGTCTTGTATAAAAAAAATCTATATTATAGTCATGCTTTGAGTTTTTGTTAGTTACAGTAAATGCTTTCTAGTTCCCTACAAATGCTATTTAGCTGACTTTTTTTTTGCCTTTTTTATTTTTTTTTTTTTCCCATTAAAGGCATGATGCCCCTATTAAGATGATAATCTCTTGGAGCTCTGCTATTCTCTTTAAATCTGAACGATAAGGTATACCTTTCCTCTTGTGAAGACTGGGACCAAAACCCTGCTATCCATATCACAGAAAAATTAGTACAAATAGATTTTTTAAACTATTAAATACCTGAAACCCAGAAAAATTTGGACACTGTGAACTAATGAAAAAAAAACTCGTATTGTGTCTTCATTTGAAAAGGATATCAATCTAAGGTTAACTTAAATATTCTTACTGTTCAGAAATTACTAATATATTAAGCCAGATTCTACTGCATTCTTCAATTGGAGCTGTCAGTGTTTTCTTCATGGGCTGTAAAATTTCAATGTGTCCTTGGTCTATCAACTCAATTCTTCTATTTACTGGACTTAGTGAACCTATCTTGACAGTAACAGATGATTCCTGAGTAAACTGTAAACTAAGGAAGCTGATCAAAGTATTTAACTGTCCATCCTAGAGAAAACAATAAAATTAAGGGCAATCTTACAGTTGATAAGATGAGCACAGATCAGTGGACACAACCTTTTTCTCAACTGGAGTACCACAAATGAAATATTTCTATGTAAAATAATTATGGACGTGAAAAATTTATACACCTTCTGAAAGATCATAAAATCATAGAATTATAGAATGGTTAGGGTTGAAAAGGACCTTAAGATCACCTAGTTCCAGCCCTGCTGCCATGGACAGAGACGTCTCACACTAGACCGTGTCATCCAAGGCTCTCCCCAGCCTGGCCTTGAACAGTGCCAGGGATGGAGCATTTACCAGTTCTGTGGACAATCAGTTCCAGTGTCTCACAACCTCACAATCAAGAACTTCTTTCTTATATCTAACCTAAACTTCCCTTGTTTCAATTTAAACCCATTATCCTTTGTCCTGTTGCTGTAATTCTTGATGAAGTGTCCCTCTTTGGCATCTTTGTAGGCCTTCCTCAGATGTCAGAATGCTACTATGAGATCTCCATGCATCCTTCTCTACCAAACCACCAAAAAAAAAAGCCCACAATGGTAGCAGAATTTATACTTCAGCCCTATTTCTAGGGGTATGATTATCTCAGGTTTTCAACTTTTTGTCTGTTCTTGGCAGCAAATAGAAAGATTTGTGGAGTATTTTTGGCAAGATGATCATATGAAAAATATCCTTTGATACTATACGAACACTAACAGCCCCAAAATAAATAAGAAAAAAAAAAAATCTATAATTGGAGGACATCTTATACTGGCCAACACCTCTTGTGTTACTTTTCATTGTAGTGTTTCATTAAAACATAAATGTTAAGGAAAGTTTGACATTCAGCAAAGAAATAATTACAAATGTCCAAATAATAGATATTGCTAAACTAAGCTTTTCCTACTGCATGGCAGAGTTGAATGTGCGCTCTGAGCTTTTCCAAGTTAGTCAGGAAATACTACAATAAGAATGAACAGAGTAATAATCTGCTCTACAAAATGCATCATATTTGTGCTAAGCTAGTGTGACATGAGTGGAATTTACAGGGCTGTGGAGCAAATGTGATAGATGTTCCTTCTGCAAGTATAAACAGGACAAAGTTGTTTCTTAAAGCCAGAATCCATCACCCAGTGGAAAAATGGGTAGCACCTAACAAAAGGAACACCATGGACCCATTGAGCCCAATCAGGCATCTATCCTCAGAGAAGTAGAGTGAACATGCTTTCAGAAACTCAAAGCTGAGAAGCAAGTATGGTTCTATATCTCTTGATTCCAAACCTTAATTCTAATTCTCACTGCCTGATTTTCCCTTTTTTTTTTCTTTCTTCCTTTCAAGTGACTTGTGCTTTTTGCTGTGATCTTGATTACTTTGCATATCTATTCTATTTTTTTTGGTATGAAAAGTTTAGTATTGTGGAAACGCTTTGGAAATCAGCTCTAGATTTTACTCAGTTTGTTAACTTTAAAGACTTAAAAAGGAATGTTAGAAATGCAATGCTTTTTTTTTTTTTTTTTAATGCACTTTTATTTTTTCACTAATTAGGTGATCATATCGGGGGTTTTTATTTATACACCATTTCTGTATTGTACTCTACCACCTTTTTCAGTTTCCTCTGCTAGACTCATATTGTAACTAATCAGTGAGACCTTGAAGGTAAAATAAGGCTCAGAAAGCAAAGTAAGGGTGATTTACTTGTAAAGCTCAGGGGATAATGTAGGGTGTGACAGATCCCAGCTGTTGCAAAGAAGCCAACTTTGATCTCAGCACAAAGGGAAGAGGAGGCCTTTGGTTTTGAGAAACAGCTGTCAGCTGGTGGAATAAATATTTGTCCCGGAGTTCCTTAAAAGAATGTAACTGTCTCCCTGGGTTAGCCAGAGCAGCGTGGGGAGAATGGTCACTCAGCCCAATACAGACTGTAAAAAACAGACACCCAGCAAAAGAATTTACAAGAGAGCAATGGGCCTGAGCTGGTAATCAACACTCTTACTCTTTTTTGGCAACTGTAGACATCTAGCGTCATGACAGGAAGCATATGACAGAGACCAGTCATGGGAACTGGTATTGTGATTGAGCTGCATGATGCAAATATATATTGCGAAGTATAATTCATATTGAGATTGATTTATTTTTTATCACTCTACTCTTCAGGAATCCTGCATGATATAGGCTATCTTCAGATAACTAAATTTGACATTAAACATATCTAATACTTAAAACACACTATCAGAGACTATTGGACTCTGTCACACATAATTTGAGTCCATATACTAGATCAGTTTTATGGAGCAATACTGTATTATCTAGCAGAAAGGGTTCATCACTTCTTACAGCTTTTTTTGTAGCTTTATCATAGCACAGAGGGATGTAATTGGTCAGCAGCTATGACTTTTCTCATGTGGGACTAGGTTGGAACCTTGTAGAATTCGCAAAGATTTTTGACTATGGAAAACAAACAAACAAAGAAAAACAAAACACAAAACAAACAAAACAAAAGAAAGCAAACAAACAAAAACCAAACAAAACCAAAAAAACACGCCATCCACCCCACACCCCCCAAAATGGCAAAAAGTAAACCCTGCCATTTAATGCCAAGTTAGATACTTTTGTCATTTTCTGTTTGTTGATTTTGCCAATAGCCCTGGAAAACATTAACTTACTATTGCTTGAAACAATTACATGTCCTTTAATTAAATGTCATCCTCATCTGAGTCATATGTCTTGGCCATCGTGACTACTTATTGACAATGGAATGTGCTCTGAAGACAGCAGATTTTTCAATCAGGACATTTTGTTTATGGGGTTAAAACTAATGCAAGCAGGAAATAGCAGAGAAGAAGTTATCACATGCACCCTTGTGCCCCAGCCCCCACACAGACTGCTACAAACAGGGAAAAAAGAGAAATACTATTTACTTTATTTAATAAAAATATTAAAACAGAAGACTTGGTGACAAGCTAGCTGTTGAAGGTTCTGGTTTTTTGATGTTTTAAAAGCAGATAGAATTATGATTTCTAAAAACATTTACAATTTTTTTCTTTTTTCAAAACTATAACTTATTTGGAATTAACAGAAAAATCTGATGGAGAGATGTTTAATTGAAATACCAACACTACAAAGCTATTCTCAAACAAAACACACTGAAAGGACAAATTCAGGTAAGTTACAAAACTGAATTGGTAAAATGCTTAGTAAGTCGACTAATGAAAATATTTGTCTAAAAAAAAACCAGTATGCCAACTGGAATGATTTAGTGGCAATTGAAAAAAAGGTTACTGAAAAAGGCTTGACAAGGTAAGCAGTGTTTTAGCAGAAAATACAGGAATAATTGGATTTCTGTCTTAAATATTTAAATGTACTTAAAAAATTTAAATGTACACTGTTTTCAAGGAATAATAACCAGCCCCTGTATTTTTTTTAATAAATCACATTTACCAAAAGAACAAATTTCCATTAAGTGTTTTAAGTTAAAATTGAAAGAATATGTAGACTGTATTACTAAATATGCAGTTAAAAATCCTGTAAATGTTGAAAGCCTGTACATGGTGCCAATGCACTCACTTTTGAAGCTTCATAGTAAGAGCTGAAAAGATTTATTTCTATGAAGACGTGTCGGTCCAACAGATGAAATAAGCCTTGAGTCAGAAAGGCTTCCTATTCCCACAGTCTTCAATGTCTTTCTTTCAGGACAGCTGTAGATGGTTTAAGCTGAGTAAGCCAAGTATTTAGGATAGAATGTAATTCTCATTTTAGATCAATTTCTTGTTTTTGCAAACACTGCAATGTCTGAAAGCTAGTCAAAGGACAGATAGTGAAAACCATCATTAGGAAACTGAATTAAGGCTCGCTGTTGAAACAGAGGAAAGTGTTAAAATAATGGACAAATATATTCAAAAGTTGGTATTTTTTTTCACAGAGAAGCCTACTTTGCATATGCCACAACAGCAAATGTGAACACCTTAGATTTTCAACACAATAGATGCAAGTTTCAGATCTTCAGACTAAATATGGTTAAAAAAGAGCCTTCAACCATGGACTGTAAACTGCCACTTACCAAAACATAAAAGAAATTGTCATAATCTTTCACTGATAGATATCACTGATTTTATTCTTTATGCTCAAAACAGGAACTAACAGATCTGATGACTCACTTTGGATATAACTTAGAATATACTACTTCATGTAGATGGTAATGCACTCCAAAAAATATACGCTTTCTCTAACCCACATTTGGTATCTATTCCATTTTCTTTACTGTATACCTTCTCTTTTTGTGTGTGAATAGTGGCTCTGAATGTTAGATGATAAAGTACCAGCAAATTTCGTTTACTGTGATCTTGAGTGTGCCTTGATAAAGTAACATAAAATAATGAGTCAAAGTGTGAAATAATGAATCTCCCTATTCATGTGTGCATGTTGAGAAAATAAAGTTGTATGAAAATTTTTTTTCAGTTTTATTTTTGTTTATGGGGAGATTTTAGTGACCTAAGGATAGCAGAATACCAGTGGTATTTTTCTGCCTCAGGGGGACGTAAGTCACCTTTCTGATGGCAAAGCATGTTTCTATAGTTTTAACAAATGTATTCCATGGGAAAAACAGGAATGCACTTATCAGTTTTGATTTGGCACTGCTTGTTACTTGCATGCCTGCAAGTCATCTTGCCACATACTCCGGTAAATGCTTTTCAAAGTAAGTTATTTTAATGAACATGTATCTGCTAGAAAGCAAACAGTACTAAAAAAATTAACTGACATTTCAGAAGTGGGTTCTATAATTTGCTTGTCTATTGCAAGGTGCTGAGAATTTTATGAAAAAGCATTTTGGACCACCTCACAACTTTTTCAGTCACACGTAGAAATCAGGAAGCTCTCTGTATGTAGCAGGGCCAAATGCCTTAGTAACAGTATCTCTCCATCAACAAAAGAGCCAAGTATCTGCTCTTGAGTCATAGGAGTCTCTGTGCAGTTTCTCTCCATCAACAGAAGAGCCAAATATCTGCTCTTGAGTCACTGGAGTCTATGTGCAGTTTCTGTCATTTCACATTTTTTTCCAGGGAAGAGTTGCAGCTTATTTAGCCAGTCTGGGGAAGAATTGTATGCAGAGAAAGTTGTCTGAGGTTTCACTTCACATCACCTTCTGTCAAATATGCTTCTGCAGAAAAAGTGATTATGTAATTGTTTTCTGCATTGTTCATTTCTAAAATTATTAGAGATAAACAGGTGATTCAAACATCCATATGGAATTAATACCTTTGATCAATTCTATGACTTGCATAATACCCTCAAAAAGAAAAAATCCAGACAATACCGAATACACTGTGGGCTATAAAGATGCAAACGAAGCATTCTTGAAGCCAGTAAGGGATATTAGAAGTATTATTATACATATAAAAATAGATTTTTAGTTTTAGTGATTTTGTGCCTTGCTAGTACCACTAGGAAGCATATTTCAATGATCTATGTCGCTCCAAGATGAGAGTAATTTTGAAGAATTCAGGGACACGGATAATCCCAGAAGTACAGTAAATCTATTGAAAACCAGTCACTCTTGTCTTTAGAACTGCTTTAAAATGATAAAAAGGGCTAATTTCTGGCTCCAAACCATTTATTTGTGTTTTGTTTGGGTTTGGGGTTATTTGTGTTTGTCATGGGTTCAGCAGTAGCAGTCATTTTTCTCCTTCTTAGTCGTTGGTGCAGCACTGTGTTTTTGACTTGTGGCCTGAGAACAGCGCTGATAACACCAATGCTTTTAGTTACGGCTTAGTACATTTTGGTCTGGCCAAGGACTTTCTGAGCCTCATGCTCTGCCAGGGAGGAGGGGGAGCCGGGAGGAAGCAGAGGCAGAGCACCTGACCCAAACTAACCAAAGAGGTATTCCATACCACAGCACGTCATGCCCAGGATGCAGAAGCAGGGAGCAGAGACCCACAAGGGTGTGTGGGGTGCGCTGCTTGGTCGGGCTGGGTATACATGGTGAGCTGTTGTATTCTTTTCCCTTGTATTTCTTTTGTAATTATTATTACTAGCAGTAGCATTAGTGGTTTGTGTTATACCATAGTTACTAAACTGTTCTTATCTCAACCTGTGGGAGTTGCATTCTTTCGATTCTGCTTCCTATCCCTCCAGGAGCAGAGGGAAGAAAAAGGGGGAAGTGAGTGAATAAACTGCGTGTCTGATTTATGGCTTAAACCTTTTCCCAATATTTATAAGATGACTTATTTTCTTTTTTTCTGAGCACCTACTGTTCTTCTTTTGAGCATATTCAGAACTGATCATCACCGATATGAACAATCAGCCCATTCTCCAAGATTAAATGGGTTCCCAAAAAAGTTTATCCACATAAAAACATCAACAAATGTTATTTTATTTAAGTCTGGAGGAAATAGTGAGATATTTGACAGCAGAGGAGCATCATCTTCCTTTTGGCACTTGGAGTACTAAAGAAAAAGGAGACAAATTGCTGAATTGTACTGAAAAAGGTGTGGTTGGAAGGGATTATAATTCTTCTGCAGCCCTGTTATTTGCCACTTAACTAGTCCATATTCTAGTGAGCCTGATTCCTGCACATACTTCACAACTTCTCAGGTAACTGCATTCTTTGGATCTCATTTCAGTGACTAACATTCTGTACACAGTAAACAGATGTGTGTACTGAACAGGATGGTTTGGAACTTTTCCATGAGTCCAGGCATTTACAAGCAAGAAATTCTGGTCCCCAACATCTAATTAATCTTTAGGATCTCACCCTCTGATGGTAGAGAACAGGCTGACAGGCTAGCCTACATCTTACAGTAAAAATTCTCAATTGACAGAAGTTCAGACTGATGAAGTATATCAGAAATAATCAGCACAATTCAATCAGCAAAATTATTGCATTCAGAGCTACCAATCCTACAACTATGATTCTATTCCAACAACTCTCTTCTAATATATTTTATGCATATGCATTTTATACATCTTTAATGCTTTTCATTAGGGACTGTGGTGATGTGACAAGGGGTAATGGGTTAAAACTTAAACAGGGGAAGTTTAGATTGGATATGAAGGAGAAATTCTTTACTGTAGGGGTGGTGAGGCACTGGAATGGGTTGCCCGGGGAAGCTGTGAATGCTCCATCGCTGGCGGTGTTCAAGGCTGGGCTGGACAGAGCCTTGGGTGACATGTTTTAGCATGAGGTGTCCCTGCCCATGGGAAGGGGGCTGGAACTAGATGATCTTATTGTCCTTTCCAACCCTTACTATTCGATGATTCTATATTCATATATGACCAGCAAGTATTCATTAACACACTGTCAACAATGGGGGAAAAATAGAAAAAGAAAAGAATTTATATGAAGAATTCGAAACTAATTCAAACGTATAAATATATGAAATCAACTCATTGACTTATTCCTGGTAGAGGCAAATATATTGCCATTTTCTGACAAAGTCCAGATAAATTTTATTAAAATGCATATTTTAACCAAAACAAAACTTCTAGCAGAACAGGATTTTTCTACCTTCTGCATCATTACACTAGCTCTGAAGTATATGTATAGTTTATCTCAAAGGACAGCTTTCTGGCATATGTGCACAGAGTGAAATGAGGGGTCTCTCAGGTTGCCATGCAAAAATGGATTAACGAATTAGGAACTTCTGTTATAATATTCATAAACAAATGTTAAGTTGAAGAGAGACTAAACTATGCACCAGGATGAGATGGCATGAATTATTAAACAATTACATACAGAGACAGAATATATTAACATACAGAAACAGAATATATTAACATACTGTCTAACTGTCTAACTTTTAGGAAAATCACTAAGAGTTCTTTAGGGTTTTAACAGGTGGTTGTCCTAAAAAAAAAAAAAAAAATTAAATTAAAAACGCTTGACTTTCTACCAGAAAGGATTGCAAATATGATTTGTCTCACGTGCCTAAGAGATTATAGCATATGTGTGTGTGCGTATAGAGTACCAAGACGTGTCATAGATTGGATTATATACTAGGTTGATGTACACACATAAAAGTTGACAGTATGTACTACATTCTATGTAAAAGACAAAAATACTTCCTCTATCTGTCAAACTAATTTCATTTTCTTTGGTGACCATCATCATATGGAGTATTGTGTACAGTTCTGATGTCCTTAACATTAAAAGCACATGGAACTGTGCCATGGTTTAAGCCCTAAATCATGCAGTTTGCTCATTCACTTCTCCCTCTTTCTTCTCCATCACTCCAAGGGTCGGAAAATGGGGTGAAGAATCGAAAGAACGTAACTCCCATGGATTGAGATAAGAGCAGTCCAGTAAATAAGGTAAACACAAATCACTACTGCAACCACCAATAATAATAATGGCTAGGGAAATACAAGAGAAGAGGATACAACTGCTCACCACCCAATGACCGAGCAGTGAATTGAACTCTTGTGGGTTCTTACCCGCAGTTCTTCCATCCTGAGCATAATGTGTTGTGGTATGGAATACCTCTTTGGTCAGTTTGGGTCAGGTGTCCTGTCTCTGCTTCCTGCTGGCTTCCCCTCCTCCCTGGAAGAGCACGAGACTCAGAAAGTCCTTGGTCAAACAAAACATTCTAAGCCATAACTATAAACATCAGTGTTACCAGCTCTGTTCCCAGGCAGAAAGTTGAAAACACAGCACTTCACCAGCTACTAAGAAGGAGAAAAAACTGATACTGCTGAACCCAGGACAAACTGTTAGAACAAGTCCAGAGGAGGGTCACAAGGATGATAAGGAGACTGGAGCACCTCCTACATGAAGACAAGCTGAGAAAGTCGTGGCTGTTCAGCCTGGAGAAGAGAAGGCTGCATGGAGACCTCCTAGCAGCCTTCCAGTATCTGAAGGGGACCTACATGGATGCTGGGGAGGGACTCTTCATTAGGGAATGTAGTGACAGGACAAGAGGTAATGGGTTCAAACTTACACAGGGGGGATTTAGATTGAATATAAGGAGGAAGTTCTTTACTTTGAGGGTAGTGAGGCACTGGAATGGGTCACTCAAAGTTGTTGTGAATGCTCCATCCCTGCTGGTGTTCAAGGTCAGGTTGAACAGAGATTTGGGTCTCATGGTTTAGTGCGAGGTGTCCCTGCCCATAGCAGAGGATTTGACTCTTGATAATCTTAAGGTCCTTTCCAACCCTAGCTATTCTATGATTCTATTCTATAATTCTATTCTATGATTCTATATTATTTAGCACCTACAATAATTAGGCAGGCAGCACCTGTTTCGTGCAAAGCAGAGGTTTACACCTCTTCAGTTTTTTTTTCTTTCAACTTCACAGCTAACTCCAAAAGTAATTAATGCGCTGCATTTCTGGAAGCCATGCTGAAATGTCTGTTCAATAATTAAAGCTATAATTTAAAAAACCATAAAAAGCACTCTTGAAATGCAGCTTCACTAAGTTAAGGAGCTTTCCAGGTACAGAGTGACAGTGGGATATTACAAACAATTTTCTTACAAAACCCACTGCTTCTTCTTGTTGCCAGTATGAATCTGTAGAGGAAGAGAAAGAGTTGATTTGGTTTATTCACTCCATTAGCTTCTCCTTCAAAAGTAATATTTTCCTCCACAAAATATCCCTTGATACTTCAGTTAAAATCCAAAGGAACCTCATTGTTTTGCAGTTCTTCCATTAGCCAACATGAAAACCTTTGAGTCTCAGCATTTGTATATTGTCACAAATGGTAAAACTCTTTCAAGCCATTTAGGCAACTCCTTCTGAGAGTCAGAATTATTTACTGGTGGAAAAATGCAAATGAATGCAAAGAGAACAGGTGGAAGAATCACTTTTGCTGCTACTAGTTACATGTCGTGCTCAGTGTTGGACTATCAGCCCCTAAGCTGTGCAAAACATCATTTTTCCTTGTAGGTTAGTGTATTAAATTAGGATACTGTCCCAGTCTAAATTGCAACAAGTAATACTAGGTAGACATTATAAATTATGTCATTAAAAACAGTCTTGGTTTATCTTCAAAAGAAATAAACCTATTCTATACTAACTTGAGAAGGGCTAATGGGAAAATAGAAGCAGAAGTTATGTTAAGTAAAGTGAAGCCTGCAGATTCAGTTTTTTATAATATAAATCAGGCAATTCCAAAGACTTTAGCAGAACTATCTCAGCTTTTCACCTCATCAGAAGAAATATTAAATATTTATGTGGTTAATTAGAGCATGAGTTCTAATTCTAAGTCATTGCTACATGGCAGAGACAAGAAACATCTTCTCTGGCAAGTCTCTTTAGACATACTGTATTGTTTACTGTAGACTACTTTGTCTCAAATAACAGGGTTAGGAGTTCAAGATATATTATATATGTTCAACATCCCAAGTGTTGGCTCCCCATATCCTAATTAGGTTGATGTAGGGGCATAATTTGTCTATTTACTATTTTAAAACATTACTATTTAAAAAATAAAACTAAAAAAATATAAAAAAATTAAAAAAAAAAATCCAATATGAAAAATCTTTTTTCAGGTAAATCACAGAGGGTGAAATGAAGACCAAAAAAAAAGAAAAAAGAGAAACCACGATTTATTACTTGCCATTAGAATTCACAAAGTACATTCACAGGAAAGTAAACAAAGCAAGAAATTATGTCCTCAAGTAATTTCTTTTCTTTTTTTTTTAACTATTGGAACTATATGGATGTGCATATAAAATGCACAAACACTGTAGAAGGAGGTTTAAAAAAACCCTGACAAACTATTGCTATTTTAAAAAGTACCACTATTGGTGGCATTAGAATAAAGGTTGTATATTTGTGCCTGAGCACAAATACCTGATAGAGAGTAATTTTGAGACTTTAAGATTTTAAGACTGGGGCTTATTTCTCTGTGTTTGTGCAACAATGACCAGTCTGGTCTTGATATTCAATTAGAGCTTCCAAAGTGCTACAAGTAAAAATTAGAGCAATTTATTTCCTGTCACTCTACTTTCTCCTAAAGAGTTAGTTTTCATGCTCAACATCTTCAGTTCTTAAGACCAAGACAGTAAACATCAACTGAAAACCACCCAACAGTAAAGCAACAAATGAAATTGATTCATATATGTGAATTTCTCCTATTTTTCAGGATAAAGTGGTTAAAAAAAAAAAAAAAAAAAAAAAAAAAAAAAGTGCTTAATTGAAAAACTAATTCTGCAGTTCTGGTGTTCTTAGAACTCTTTTAGCTCCATTGACTCCTTTCCCATTTGATTTCAGACTCATTTTGCATGCACAGAGATTGCCAGAAGAGACCAAAAGAACAGAAAATCCTTATGAGACATAAGAGTGACAGACTTTGATAAGCTAGCAGTATTAATTTTTGTCATGGGGAGAAAGAAGTTAAACAATAAAAAAGCAAAACCAGAGCTCTACTATATTCCTACAGTTCAAAGAATATGACTTTCCTGAAATCTGTTAGAAATACCAGTGTGTGAACTAGGTTTGGATTCAGCATCACTTTCTTTGTCCATTCCCTGTAAAACACAAGGGATATCTAGCTGTTTTCCAGGTAATGGAATTTTTCAGTATTTTGATACATGAAGATGGTCAGTTTAATCAGAGACAATACACATATTTCTAGCTGGCTCCCTGCAACTTTACATATTAACTGTTTGTTTTCTTCTCTTTGCCAGTTTCAGTTTCACGGTAGTCAAAAGCAAAGAACACAGTTTCTTTCCACTTGTCCCACCAACGGCTTGCTTTGTTTCTGCTGTTTTCATCTTAAAAGTATTTGGTTTGCAATTTCATTTCCCTTACTGTTCCTGAGCGCCTGGAGCACCTGTTGCTGATTCATTATTTCACAGAGGCCATCTTGCAGCTGCTCTGCCTCTTTGCTCTTAACCCCTAAGAAGTGCCAGTGCATTTGAGCTATGCAAGCAGCAAGCACAACTTGAATGAAATGGGGGATTAGATGACCTAAACAATTCAGCAGACCCTGGGGAAGGAGGGGAAGACAATAAAGAAGAGAACAAATTTCTAGGTTTAATGTATGAAAAGTGAATTTTGTCCAAGGCAAATCTAAGCATTTTAATGTGCGAGTAAAATGGATGCCTTTCACTAGTGACATTTCTTTAACATAGGTAAGCTAATATATTGTTCAGTAACTGATGTGTTTTGAGTTGCTCTGTTAGCAGTTCTGAAACATTTTACTAGTTTTTTCATTGTCTCCTGTTGTGTTTGTTGTACTGATCTGTGTCTGCTTAGCTGGAAACTTTCTGAAATACACTATTCTCACCTTATGCATGTTACACAAAACACTATTATATATATATGCATATAAGGACTATATTTACCACAATGCAGGTGAGTGCAGTTGCAATAAATGTCTTCTTCATATTCTTTACAGTCATTTCACATTTATTGTTATCTTTAGATCTTTTTCCTGAGTTATTCTATGCATTCAAGAGCAGTTTTATTTTGGTATTTACTGTAACTTATAGCCCACTACTTCACTTACCTCATGCAACCAGAAGTTCTCAGATTTTCTGAGTCACTCATTTAAAATAGAGATAAGCAAAATAGGCCATATACACTAATAATTTGATGCCTCTCAGGTGCCAAAAGCATTTGATGAAGTGAAAGAATTTGATGAAGGGATAGACTGACTAATAACAGTCAGAGGCTCAAATCACGTATTTGCAGTGTTACTACTGTTACTTCGCACGTCATGACACCCACGATAAAGAAATTATTTAATTTCTTAATTTAATTGAGTTATTAAGTAAGAGTAAATACAAATGCATTTCTGAGGTTTTTGTAAAAAGGTATTTTTTTTCTTAGACCTGCTGATGAACTTTATAGTTAGCTGTTATTTTCTTTCAAAATTACTGAAGGCTGTGTCTACAGAAGTGGGCAAGAGTGATACACAAGGAAACACACAGAACTATAGAACTTACAGTGATTTTTTTTTATTGAATAAAGCTTGGCTTTCAGCAAATCTCTCTGTTAATTTCATCAATTTATATATTCCACAAACTCCAGTTTTATAAGATCTGAGACAGGATTAAAGGTAAAATACAGACTCGACTGTTTCATGTAAGAAAAATATCTCAAGAAATTGTAAGAAACTTAATTTTATACAACTCTCAGGTTTTTATGAACACACGCTACCAAATTTTAATCTGCAATAACAGCAAATCTGCCCAATAGGTACTGACTCCACTGAAACTCCTAAGGTACATTTCACCCCAAAAAAATGAATTTTTAAAGCTGCATAGCATTTCTTGATCTGTCTAGAAGAAGCGTCTTTTTTTTACGCAGTGCAAACATATACATAGGAAACATATAGACACTTGGCACTAACTCTGCCTTAGGAAAAAGCACTCATAAAATAGATTAAAATCTAATGATATGACATGTATGCAAATATTCTAGCATCAGCGGGTTAAAAACACATAGGAAAAGATTAACGCCATATAGGCAACATGTAAATAAACATGTACTGTCATCTTTGCTATTATCTCCTTATTATAATATCATGTTTTTTTTAAAAAAGCTAAATGTGATAATGCAAGGTGCTTGGTAGAGTTGTTTAGTTACTGTGTATTCTTGTCTGCATTCATCTGGAAATCGTCCTCATCAGAGAGGCCTCATTAGAGGCCAAGGAGTGAACAATACTCCAAAAGTGTTATCAAAATTGACTATTAGCTTCATCTTACTTTCAATCTTACTAATCTACTTACCAGTTAACAGCTGTCATGGGTTCAGCAGCAGCAGTCATTTTTCTCCTCGGTAGCTTATGCAGCACTTTGTTTTTGACCTTTGGCCTGGGAACAGTGCTGAGAACACCAGTGTTTCAGTTACTGCTTAGACTGTTTTGGTCTGGCTAAGGGCTTTCTGAGCCTCATGCTCTGCCAGGGAGCAGGGGAAGCCGGGAGGAAGCAGAGACAGGACAGCTGACCCAAACTGACCAAAGAGGTATTCCATACCATAGCACGTCATGCCCAGGATGCAGAAACAGAGAGCAGAGACC
>JANRGW010052699.1:0-15996 GCA_024733675.1 Psilopsiagon aymara
ATTGGATATGAGGAAGAAATTCTTTACTGTAAGGGCGGTGAGGCACTGGAATGGGTTGCCCAGGGAAGCTGTGAATGCTCCATCGCTGGCTGTGTTCCAAGGCCGGGTTGGACAGAGCCTTGAGTGGCATGGTTTAGTGTGAGGTGTCCCTGCCCATGGCAGGGGTGTTGGAACTGGATGATATTAAGGTCCTTTCCAACCCTAACTATTCTATGATTCTATTTTATGAATTGCACTCAAAACTCTAAGGAAAGAAAACTGATTCCTATAGACCATGCACCACATATCAATTCACTTCCAATAAAAATTTATTGCCGCTGTGAAGAGCAGAGTAGTTTTCACTTGCCCTTAACAAAGCTGAAACTGGAAAGGCTCTAAATACTGCACTTATTTTAAATTGCATGAACCAACCCAAGCATATATTTAAGATATTATGACTTCCCTGTAAGATATGTAATTAACCAAGCCTGGTTTTGTCACACAAGGCCAAGCAGACAAAATTTCATCCACTACCAAAGACATTTTAAACAAAAATTATTTTGCTGACATTGCTTTTCTTTGGAATAGTAACCTTTCTTTTACATCCTAAACACTGGTTTACTTTACTTACTAAAGTAACTTCATTGCACTTATATTCTAATCTTCTTTTCCTAAAATTCTCACTAAAGCTACCCTGGAAAAAATCACCACTGAGTAGAAGTTCATATCAGCTCTGGGAAAAAAGGAATATTAAAGCAACACTCGTTAGAGTTATCCATTACTAGTGATGTCCAGTTATGCTTGCTCAATGCATTAATAAATCAAGGGTTTTTTCCTCCCTGTCACCTTTGCAAAACAAACCAAAAAACATTAGAGTTGTATGTGGCTTCTTGCATACACAGCAAGTCTCACAGTCAAATTTGTGCCCATTGTGACATCTATGAAATGATTAGTGAAGATCTTGCCTACCTGATTGTCATTCCAGAAGTAATTTTTAACAAAGCTGAGGTGATAAACACATCAGAACAGAATCTTCCTCTTCTGCGTATCTCCTGGCTTTATAATAGTAAGAGAAATGAGAAACAGCAAAAACTGTTTTTTGAAGAAGGTGAGACATAATTCTGCCTGTGCATTAAAGGCAAAGCCCCACTGATGCAAGGTAGTGAAAATAATGTGGAAGGATGCAGCTCATCCTTCCTCCTGGAAGGTGCTAGGACACTTGGCATCAGCTTCAGATGTGGCCCAGCCAGAAAAAACTGCTAAGAAAGAAACCTGGCATTGCCATGCCATTGCTCTTTGCAAAAGACTGTTACGCTGAGGGAAGTGAGAAATGGCAGTCTCTGGCAAAAATTTCTGGCAAAACTCCACAAATCAAAAGTTTTTACTAGGACAGCACAGTCTTCGGATATAGGTTTCAGTCTTCAATAAATCTTCTCCATTTGTTCCCGGTATACTTTTTTAAGCTAAAAGTCTGTTCAACTTCATTTGTGAAAATGAACTGGAACCTTGAGTTACAACCACTTGAAGCATCCCCTTTTACACTCTTTCATGCTATATAACTTTTTTTTTTCTTCCAGTTTGTGAGCCCAAAAAAATAGTGTTAGAAGGTAGTAATAAGATCCCTCAACATTAAATGGGGAATGAATAGGAAATATCTGACTCTACTAGGAAGACTTAAGTACATCAGGTTTCCCCAAGGTGTTATCAAAGCCTGTAAAATATCAAATACCAGTTAACTTTTTTTTAATTAAGCTGTTTCAGTAAAAGAAGATGCAACTAAAATTAAACAATAGCACCCCTGGAAGCGATACTTATGAAAGAACAAATATTGTGGCCAATCCTAACTTGACCCTCAAGTCAGCTAGACTAAATGTAAAAACTAACCTTCTTTCCTCAGTCATCCCTTTTCCTTCTTTAATTTCCTCACACTGGACAACACAGCCTTCCCAGCCTCAACTGCAGCCAGACTAAATAGAAAAACCAGGGGGTCTAAGGGGTGCATCACCACTCCATCTACAGGTACCAGTACAGAGAAGGAGTGATAAATGAAGTTTTCAAGCACCCTATCATAATCCCATATAATGTATTTGGAACCAATGCCATAGCTGAGAGCCTACTTTTGGGGTAGCTACCACAGCATGAAACACCACAGTC
Source organism: Psilopsiagon aymara (assembly GCA_024733675.1). NCBI lineage: Eukaryota > Metazoa > Chordata > Aves > Psittaciformes > Psittacidae > Psilopsiagon > Psilopsiagon aymara. The sequence continues at coordinate 2,134 of JANRGW010052699.1, forward strand.
TACAAAACAGGACCAAGGAATCTGCCACATCTCCCACAGGTTCCTTCTTCTACCTATATCACATGAACAGCCAAAAGCTGTGTTAGAGGATCAGCACAGAAACCTACTCATACAGTCTGCTAAAACAAATGAGGATATGATCCTACGATCACCAGCTTCACTGGGCTCAGATTAAGATCTAGCTTCCATAGCAGAGCCTCAAAACTAATGTTGCCAAGTGATGGCCTCATCCTGCTGCTGAAAGTGTGCAAAACACATAAGCTATAACAAAAGGTATTCAGCCCTATACTTTCATTTATTTGTACTATGAAAATTTGTTTTAAGTGTTTCAAGTTACATTCTGTCATGGCAGTCATAGAAGGCAAGAATTAAAAAAAAAAAGTAAATTGGAAATGAACCCCTTAAGTATTTCAGTGGCTACATCTCTTTAGGTGGATTGTTTCACTTAACAAAATGCAGGTCAGGTCATACCCTACAGCAAATGCTAATCTATGGCTTTAATGCTCAGTAAGGAAGCCCTGCATAGATGTTACAAGTGTGAAACATGAGTTTGTAATGATACAGTGCAGCAAACTGCATGCATTACTCAGTCAGGAACTGGTGAAATGAAACACGAGTTAAAAGCCAGTGCAACAAGAACAAAGCAAGGTATACTGAGACTATAGGTTAAGTTACAGCTCGAGTGAGAAATAAACCATGAAAAAACATCTGGGAGTACTTGACATGTAAGGAAGCTGCATTCAGCTGCTGGACACAACACGGTATAAAATTGATTCAGGAGTCACTAGTGAGAGAGATGCTCTTCAGAGGCACAGCTAGCATATTCTAGGACAATCTTCAGGAACTCACTTTTGTATAGCTAATGCTGATACTCAAGAATATAATGTGAAGAAAAGCAAAATTAAAAGCTCTTTGAAAAAATTGGTATCAGATTCAGATAAGAACTGAACACAGCAATGAGGGACTCACAAACACAGCTTACTTAATGTAAGGAATAGTCAGCAGTTAACATCAGACATGTTGAAGTTAATTCAGGAAATGTTAATGCAGGGCTTCATTTAGCACAGAATAGCTACTTCAATAAATACCTACATTGTCTTAAGTCCCACTATTTCATTTCAAATGCATCATCACTTTTCAGTATACTCAATTCATATGTTAGATAAACTCAACTTACTGAATAGCACCATCTTCCATTTAGGTAATATAAAAAAGGATCTTGAGGCTTAAGTTCAATTGCTTTGTCTAGGTGCTCCTATTAGAAAGAAAATCAGAGTCACTTTCGATGTTTATTTATGAGTGTGTTTACATTCTAGGAAGTTTGCTGCCAATTCTACACAAATAAAAAATTCTCTTTGCTGCGATTCTTTTCTAACAACGTAAAAAATATTTCAATTGGCATACCCCTTCCTCGTGGAGGGAAACCACAAACAACATCATTTAGCAACTTTGCACACAATGCAAAAAGGCACACTGTATTTATAGTATGACTACATAGCTCTTAAAGGTCAAAGTACTTGAGAACTTTAGTCTTTAAAAGGCAACAACTTCCATTAAATTCCCTTTATTTACAGTAAGTATTAGGAAACTGTCACACACCAAATCAGTGAGAAAGCAATCACGCTCTTTGACAGATCTTACATCCCAGCACCCATCACTGAAGCATAGTCTCTTTCACCTTGGAATGTGACTGCCCCAGTGAAATGGTACACGACACAGAAAACTGTTACTATAATGTGAAATTCAGAAAATAAAATGGTTCTGCTTACACTGAAACCATAACGCATAGAAAGTATCTAATGAGGTGCTTCTTACAAAACCATTTTCATTAGATATCATGAATATCTTTCTTTCTCTAATTTACCAAAGAAAGCTTACTGCTCAACTTGAGTTAGAAGAAAAAATAGGTTACTTCACCCCTAACTAACATCTGCTTCACAAAATAAATTACACTTCTAAAGTTTCATTCCCTGCCCCCCGATATCTGTTTTCCTAATTATGTCAGTCATTAAAATATCTGAGTAATACAGATCTAAGAGCCTACGGTTTTATCATTTTGTCCACAAAATATCCAGATAGGAGCTATGTTTTCATGCCCCAAATCCTTAACATTTCCAAATTATTCACATGGATTTCAGTACTTACATGTGAAGAAGAAAACCTCCCTGAAAAGACTACTGCTAGCACTGCAGGCTGTTTTAAAATACCTTCCTTAAACAACTGCAGCAATTGTGTTATTTGTCATTTTCCCTTTGCTGTTCCCAGCTTGCCCCAGTATTCAAGGCTTAGCTCTTTTGGCACAGCTCATGTATAATTAATGCTCTCTTGTAGGAAAACTCCATGACACTCCAAGCCCTAACAGGACATAATGTGATAGGGACACATCCCTGTCATTCCCTGGGAAGTGGAACACATTCGCTGCCTTTCACTGACACCCAGAAAAGGGGGATGCTGGCTGGGAGGACAAGGGATGGAAAGTGCCTAAGCAATGCTGAGGACAAGGCATGGAGAGAGTAGCACATATAACACAAACTGCTAACTCTAAAAAACACAATTACCTTTGAAAAGACAGTGTTAAAAACAAATATTCTTTCTTAAAGGTAGCATGAAGGATAACTGCAGAAATGTTTTAGCTCATCACTTAATACTTCATGTTTTTATTTTCTAACCAGAATTGTTACTTTCTTTTCCTCCCGCCCTTTTGACTACAAAACAAAACAAAAAACTTCATGCTGTTCCCAGAATCCTACCTGAATTCTTATATTTTGCAAGCACACATTTGCATACGTAAAGATATCTTTCATTTTAACAGTGACACAAAAATAGACTTATGAGGCTGAACTACTGTGTTGGAAAAATCTGTCTTTGACTATATAAGGAAATAATTTAAAGGAATAGCTTAAAAACCCCACAAAACCCTACAAAAACATACCTTAAAAAGATAACCATTCCTGATTTTGTTTTGTACACTTTCAAACTGAGACATATAGCCACACATAATTGCAAACCTGAGAGGGGAAAAGAAAAACATACACACATACTTTTCATAATTTAAATAAAGCTTTGAATCAAATTACAAAATATTTTGATACCTAATTCACAGATTAACACCTTTCTTCCATCTTGACGGCTGGACAGAAGTTTGGCATGAGTGGCAAATAGTCAGGAGCAGACAAAAAACAAAACAGAAAACAAAACAATAATGGAAACAAGAAGAAATTTAAATGACACTATTTGGGCTGTCAGCAAAGTCATAAAACAGGGATTACTCCTCCAAAATTTCTACCATTTAGTTCAGAGTGCAACACTTTCAGCCTGGCTCCACACTGACGATTTAACTGGACAAGCTGTGCTCCGCAGTGCTACGTACCGGGAACGTGAACACCATCAGTGTGGTACCTTACCTGCAAAGACAGATTCTTGGGGCATGCTCAGCAGGAAGCTGCGCAGACCTCAAAAATCATTCACAGTCATCTTCTACCCTTTTCAAGCACCTTGGTGCATTCCTGCCCCCTTAGTGGTCTTTTAATATCTTTAAAATTATTCAAAATCATACATGCACATTCTGCTCTAACAGGATTGCTACTGCTATTATTAGTTGCCTATTGCTAAGATTATTAACATAGTTATTATTGTTATAATAAATTTGGGACACTGACAGTGATAAAAGAAACGAGATAATTTCTATTAAAAATTTGTATTTTTAAACAAGTATAACTGAAAATATTTTCAGAGGTGCCTACCTATAACGATTCAGATTTCTAAGCAACATAATTGTCTTACTGACAATCTATTTTTTCCTTAGCTTTTTCCTAATTACTTCAACCACTATAGTATCTACCACGCATAAGGAATCTCCTGCAGATGCCAGTTGTGCTAGCGTTTGACCTGTTTTTATTGGAATTAAGAGAACTTTGCATTTTTGTATAAAACTAACAGAATCACCAAATACCTATTTAAGCAGCATAAGTTAAGACAAGTTATTGCTATAAATTTTTCAAAATTTTGCTTTTGTATTAAAAAATTAAAAATGCAATCTCAAGAAAAATTAATTTTAAAAGAGGAAAAACAAGTTGAAGTCCAGAAGAAAACAAGAGTTGTACAAGGAACTTAGAGATAATTATGGTGGCAGAAGCTCAATCTGTATAGCATAGCACACATGGGTTTTAAGCATTACTAAACCTCATCTTTCTTGAATTTCTTTATGTAACGTAATTATTCAGGCTCCAGTGGATCCTCATTAAAATGTCACTGCTAATAGAACTAAAGAAACCATTTTATTGCTTAGAGTTATAGCTGATGGTTTTGAGATAGAAAAACTCATGCTCCAGGTTGTTGTGTTTTAAGTCAGTAAGTGTTCCCAGGTAACCCATGCAAGTCAGCATAACAACAGCAGTTGAATCTGTAAAAACTCCAGAGAGACTGTCAAACACTGTAGAGCAGGATGCATGTTGTGACCAATGTGCACTGAAAAAAATCTGGATAATGGCACCACTACTTCTGACAGTTAAAGCTGCGGGGGGAGTGCCTTTCGTGTGGGAACGAGCTGCAGCTGAGGGGAAAAGCAAGGGGTGGGGGTCAGGAAAGTTCAGGTATTTAGAAAGAGGGGGAAGGTACTGAAAACTTTATTAGGCTTAAGTAACTCATGCAACATTTCCCTTATTCCCTTCACTCATTAAGTGCTAATCAGATAAACTCAGCATACCATAGCTAAACGGATTGCTGCTACAAAAGAAAACAATGAAAAGCGAACAAGCTAATCCAGCATCTTGCAGTATTTCCCTGTCTGTGCGTGACAAGAAAGAAGGCCTTAGTTTAAACTAGTTCAAAGAGAAACTTCTACTTTCAGCTGAAATCTCTGGGGAGAGAAATCCCAGTAAAACTTCCAACGAATGAAAAATAAGCTAACCTAGCAATTCGAATTTTGTACTTTTTTTCAAGGAAGAAGTAAGAATGTCTTTCATGGATCAGCATTTTCTTGTTGTTGGGGGTGGAGGTTGTTGGGGGGGGTTGTGTGTTTTGTTGGGGTTTTTTTACATCATACTTTTGAACTGGGCTAGGAAGGCAAACAACATAAATCAACTATTTCATTTTTGAAGTTCTATGGCACTTCAGAGATTCATCTGAGTTTTTTAGAACAGGGGGTTCAGCTTGTGTTTTTGGGGGATTTTTTTTTTTTTGGGGGGGGGTTGTTTGTTTTAATTATTTTTCCCCCCAGAAAAGACTTCTTAGGCACTTTAAATAATTTTCAAAGACCTTAAAAACAAAGCAAACTTTATCTTCATTGATGTAAAGGGTAACATTAAGCTTAGAATGGCTTGCATTGGAAGGGACCTTTTTAAAAGCTCACCCAGTTCCAACCCCTCCTGCCACAGGCAGGACACCTTCCACCAGACCAGGTTGCTCCAAGCCCCGTCCAACCTGGCCTTGAACACTGCCAGGGATGGGGCAGGCACAGCTGCTCTGGGCTGCCTGTGCCAGCGCCTCAGCACCCTCACAGAGAAGCAAACGCTCGTTCAACCCCGACCCCCGTTCCGAGGCTCAGGTCTCCGCGAGCGCCGCCGCTGCGCCGCGCCGGGCACCCTCACACTTCCCTCTTCGTTGTCACCCGCCCCACCTCGTGGTGACACAGGGACACGGCAGGCAGCCACAGCACACGACCCCTCTCGCAGCTCTGTACATCCTCACCTTGAGCCCTACTGTAAAAACGGCGGTGTGAATTAAAAAATCATCACACAATAACGCTCAAATTCTCCGTGAAACTGATGAACTGTACATATCCTTTGTTAGAGGAATGGATCCTGGTTTTCCTCACCACCACTTGATGTATGCCCTTTGAACGGCAAGACTAAAATACCACTCACAGTGCCTTCACAGAGAAATTAAAGAGAAAATTATACCAACTAAGTGCTGAAAGGAAGTGGCACAGCTGCTGAGCTAGTGCTGCTCCCGCATAATGTGAAAAACCAGCCACAGGCATGCTCTTCTAAATAAACATCACAATTATAACCTCATTAGACAGGCACAGTATTTCTGTTAACATTGAAAAGGTATTTACAGATGTAAGAAAAGTTACTGAAAACAGTGTAGAAGCATACAGATTAATAATCCACAATTAATATTCCTTTTCTAAGCACAAACACAAACAAATGAACTCTAAGTCAGTACCACATCCCTTCGCTGCAAACAATGTCACTGAAACTCAAGACTCACAATAAACTGAGGTTAACAGAGGTGGATGCAGAGCACCTATGTAGACCTCATGCAGAGGGATCCAAATCAAGATGAATTAACTATTTCCCTTCTGGCATTCCAGAATTGCTATGCACATTCAGACAAGGTAAAACTGCAAGGGACATACCTTGCCTGCTGCAAAAGGAAGAACAACAGGTTGATCCTGTGAGTTTTATTAAGCACAGAATCATAGAACCATAGAATAGGGTTGGAAAGGACCTTAAGATCATCTAGTTCCAACCCCCCTGCCATGGGCAGGGTCACCTCCCACATGTTTGAAGACAACCTGAATTTTAGTACCAAAAATGCAGGAGATGCTACCAGCACTTACAGTCTGGCGATCACAGTTTATTCCATACAAGTTGGATTTAGAGGAAAGATTTAAAGTCTCAAACAAAGATTAAGCCGCATTAGGACACTCAAATACAAGTTTTTACCTTTTCCCTAATAAATTTCATAGGCCCAAAATCAGAAACAATGTGCATCTTCTCAGGCTTGTTCTTCCCTCTTCTACATCCCCTTCCATGTATTCCAGCTCCAGAAACCCCTCTCATTGCATGTAGACTTTGGAAATGTGTAGGTACAGGGCTTACCCTTGGAAGTCTAGGTATTTCTCTTTTAGCAGCCTATTATAGACAGGAAAGGTTTTCTTAATTGTAATTGCTACACCTTCTGTGAACGGGAAGAGAGTTTGTGATATTTACTAATACAAATAATTTAATTAATACATTTCATACCTCTTTCACTCCCCCCTCCTCACCCAAGACACATCTGACATAAAAGGCAGTCTGAGTAAAGGCTAATGTGTGAGTAACACACAGGAGGTTCAGTGAAAAAAAGTTCATTCCCATTCCAGTTCTAAATGTGTTCGTCTCCCTACCCCTGCACAGCTCAGAGTCCTGTGCATCCCACCTTACTTCTTAGCTAACGACTCTCTCCCTTACCAGTTTCACACACTTACAAATTCTGACAGTCTGTAATGGAGCCAGACCCTTAGGCTTTCTTTTTAACCTGACTTCACGTGATATTAAGTGCTACATAGGCAGATTTTGCAACTTCTGTGACAATATACGACCCCTGTTGCATTACCCTTCAAGAGATCATAGTTTTCAAATTGTATCATTTTTCTACCATGGCCTTTAATATATAAAAATGCATCTGATACCAAATTTTCATGGAAAAAGAAGGCACTAGTTTCATATAATTTTATTTTTGGTGGTGAGGGTACGGAGGCAGCAGCTAAGAATGTGAATGACTGCCAACTCACAAAGTAAAATAGGCCTAGGTGCAAAGTGAAGTCTTTAGGTGGGGTTTTGTTCATGATTTTTGGAATTTTTTTGTTTGGATTTCATTTTCTTTCCTTTTTCTTCTTCTTGGAATACAACTGAGTCTACTTTGTAGAAACTGGCAGAAATACAGTTGTTATATTAAAAATTCACCAGAGCACTGAAGCTGACCCCCAGGCAAACATCACATGTAGCACACACTTGTACAGGTGATGCTTGCAAAATTATGGAAACAATTCCATGTATTAGTTTAAAAAAAGACATTTAAGAATTCTGTCTCAATAACTTATTGCAATGTACACACTATACCATACAAAGGAAAAAAGCTGCTGCTCATACATATCCACAGAAGTTAACCAGTAGAACATGTGGATGCCATATTCTGCATTGCTGTGGAACCTGCAACTGTGTTATATTTCTGAGTTCCAGAAATTTTACTTTTATTTTTATAACAGACATCTTTAGTGCAAATACAATCTTGAAGAAATTAGTGGAACCCAGTCTTCACAAATGTGGAAACAGAATGAACCAACAGCTTTCAGGGACAGTAACACAACAGTTGCTGTTGATGGAAAAGTAATAGAGGTCTCCAAGTTGCCAACATTATTTCCTCTGAGACCACTCTGGCAAAAAGCTTGCAGCAAATTGACCTTTCCACATTTCAAACCTACCTCCTTTTCACTTGTGTGAGGATGCTGCAGCATTTCACCAATGTACTGCTATTTCAAGAACCTTTTCCTAGAGGATGCATCATATTCCTCCTCATAGGCTGGACTACAGACCTGAGCTCAGTCCCCGGTGAAAGGCTACTACCACGCAAGTGCTAGTATCTCCTGCCTCCCTTCAGCAGGGAGGGAGACACACACCAAGAAGATCAGCAGATGCAGAACTTGGAGAAGGGACTGCAAACACCCTAAGGCATCGCAACAACATTTCTGAACTGAAATATTCCACTGACCTGCTCCATGGAAAACAAAGCAAAACCAAAACAATCCAAACCCCTACTACATTGTGATTAAGTGACTTTTAACAGATATAATCATTAACCCCAGCAACTGCACAGTCCTAATGCTTGACCTTCCACCATTCTGTCATTTAAATGGCCTAACCAGAAATATACAGAAGCTATGCATCCCTCTGATCCATTTCCTAGACAACAAGTTACAGCTTTTCAAAAATGGCTTCTGAATTTGCCCTTCTGCATTCAAAATTTTAAATTATTCTTGTAAGCAATTTGAAGCTTATTAAGATCAAGCATTATTAACAATACTTTGCTCCAAACTTTTTTGGTCTCCCCAGGAACCAAATACAGGGCAAATACCTACTAACCTGAAACTTTGGTATATGAAGTTTTGATTGAAAGTATTTCTGCACAAGGAATCAACTCCTGAAAAATAAGACTATATGATAGAAACAGATGCTTGTGACTTGTAAATGGTCTGTCTCTTCTAAGTCTAAATAAGGGATAATAAGAGCAGAAGGTTATTTAGCTAGAAAACCGGATTTGAAAGTTGTCAGTAATATGATAACATCCTACAACATAATCTACAACTTTAAAGAGTTTTGTATCACTGGAGACTTACTCTTCGCCATTGCACCCTACAAATCTGACAAATTATGTATTCTAATTCCGTTACTGAGATTACATAATGTTCACTTTTTGAGAGAAGTTTGTAAAATCTCTTTGCATGTACATGACACCTAATAGTAAAGTTCTTCTTCTATAAGAACTTGTTTTTTTCCTGTGTCTGCAAAATAACTAAGTTATATGGATCTAAGAACTTTATCATGCAGGGTAATAATCTCTTAATTTTAAAATTAATCCATTGATTGAATTCTAGGACAAACTTAATCCCGTTTGGGTCAAGACAGTAGTAAACTTTCTTAGGAACCATCTTCTGAGCAATTCTTTACCCTATTATGAGTCAGTTTACAATCTTCTGCTCACAAGACACAGGATTTAGAAGTTTCTACATTTCTGAACACTTTCTTTGTGTAGAAACACAATTCCTATACTTCTGTATACTTTGTATCTCTCAAGTAATATAAACCACCTTCTGGCTAGGTACTCCACTGCTAACAGACAAGCCTCTTAGTTTCTTTGCAAGCTCTAGACTTTGTCACTGAAATATATTTTACCTGGGACTATCACTTCTTTCAGTTTTTGTATACCGACTACAGCAAGTCCACTCAGAAGTATTAGTCATAATAGCAAATCAAAGATTCCCTAAGCATCAGTCCTAGCCCAGGCACAAGCTCAGCACAAAATTCTACGCTTGCACAGACAACCCTCGGCATGTGAAACTTGTTTCTGCACTGTGTAACCCATATACACACCACAGAGAGGAGTCTTGGAACAGCTGTGGTTCGGGGGCCTTCACATAAGATTAGTAGGTTTTCACTTGATAACTTCAATCTAAATAAGACACGTGCTATTGTTCTTCAAGGCCAGGTTGGATGGGACTTTCAGCAACATGGTTTAGTGGAAGGAGTCCCTGCCTGTGGCACAGGGGTTGGAACTGGGTGATCCTTAAGGTCCTTTCCAACCCAAACCATTCTATGGTTCTATACAATCCTATCAGCAGGTAAATTCTATAGAGTAAACCAAACTTAATGGCAGCACTAAATTTGCTTTTGGTAAGCAAACCAAAGCTCAGCTCAAAGAATGATCTTTCCAAGTAAATGTCATGAACACCGGCCATGTCTAACAACCTTTCTATTCTTTGCAAATCTGCAAAAATAATTTAAATATGATTGTTTAGTTTTAAGTAAAAGCACTATGAACATTGCTCCACATTTTGTGCTTTCTGTAATTGTAAAGTGTTGCCACCCAAAGCAACTATAGCACCTAATTCTTTGCATAGCACTTCCAATTAAAATTTGGATGATAAAGATGTGATGATTTACAGCTGTCATTCGGGAATCACTGACCCACAGAATAATTTTGTCAGAGGCTTGGGAAAAACAAGACAATCTACAATTGGCTGGCACTAAGTTCTGCATGTGAGTTCCTTCACAACTCGAATAATTGACACCAGCTGAACAAAGGAACAAGTCACGTTGAATGTCTATTCTGCCCCCCTTTAGAGTGGTCACAGAAATAACAAAACATTACAGCTATGTTTTTCCTTTCTAGGGTTTCCATTTTCTTCATGTTTTGAAGGGTGGCCATTCAAAAAAGCTGAAGGGTTTTTTTAGCTCATTGGCAACTACAAATGAAGTATGAGTACATCTTCAAAAATCTGGATTCAGATATGAAAATTATTCTCAGCTGCACAATTTTATTACCAAAAGAGACTGACTACTTCAAGACACTTTGCTCTGTTCTTTCTTGACAAATTTAATTTGAGGATGAATACTGGTTACTTGTCAGTATTCAGATTAGTAAACTGGCCAGCTTTATTGTTGATATATTTTATAATACAGGTTTACAAAAAAATATTAGCTATCTACTAAGATACATGGCAATCTTATTGTTCTTAACCAAAGAAAATATGAAAAGTAAAGTGAGAGAGCTGAACACAGGGCATACATTAGCAAGAGTTAGCTCATGAGACCATTCTACGAAATTCTCCTGGTGAAGACAAAAGATACATCCTATTTGCCAGGCAGTTTAAAGCAGTTTCACAAAGCAGGAAGAATACCACTCTGGAACAGCGATGTTTTTGCCAGTATAACTCATCCACATCAAGGCTTTACTGGAACAGTTATGTCAGTCAGGGTGTGTGATAAACAGAACATTCAAGTAGCAGGGATAAGTTTCCAAAAGAAACTTTCAGAGGTCTACAGCCTTAAGTCCTTGCTTGACATGCATGGTGTGCATTTATAATGAAGAAAACAAAACCATTAAAATGGGCCATGTTCTAAAATGTTCTATAGAAGAATTATTAAGAGACAATATTCAAAAGCATAACAACAAATGACCCTTTTTGATGCAGAGGAAAGGCAGGAAATAGTTTTAAAGACCAATTCAGCTCCAGTGAGGTGTTCTCTATTGACAAAAAAACTCAAAAGTAACTGAACTTAAAAGTGAAAATAAGAGCACACGGCTAAGCTGTGGATACTGGATGGATGTTGAAGATTTATCTACATATCTATAGATATCTATATCGGAAGTGGATTGCATATTTAAAGGTATATATATATCAAAAATGCTAAATACAAATTAAATTGCAAATTCCAAGAGACATATGAAACAATAAGAAGCTATATAAATAAAGCAGAAGGAAAAGAAACATAAATGAAAGTATGGAGCAATTAGCAATGAGCAAATCATGACAAAAGCTGAAATCAACAAGGCTGAATTCAATTTCTTCTTTGTTTATATTGTTCCTACTCCCCAAGTGTTAACTGTAAGTAAAGAGCAAGGAACAGAACCAGGAAAAGAACAGGCCTATCATTTAATTCTCACTCATTCAGCAAGCTATAATATATTTAACAGCTTAAGAGAACATTAGAAGTAATGTATTAGTGGAAAATATAGATAGCAGCTATACCAAACATGAGCTAAAACCTCAGTTGTGCTGTTAGGAAATACCAAAACCCCTCAGAAATAAGAAAGTGAAGGTCAGAAAGAAATCAACCAAAGCTTTCCTAAGTCAAGGCCAGAAAGCCAGTTTCCTCACCAGTAACTGATAGACAATGAGATAACCTGATGTGAAAAATGAGAAAACTGTCTAAGATACCAGATGGTTTTATTTTAGGCTAAGATTATGTACTTTATACAGTTTAAGAAAATGTTATGTTAGCAGTGATATTAAGAGGAAGGATGCTGGTCTGAGACATACTGAGCTTGCAGTCATGCTGAGCTTCTCATCTATGTATCTGATCTCCTATTACAGTCAGTGGAGACCCTGTTCAAATCACAGGATCCCTGCCTGCACACTGATGCCTACTGCGATAGGAAATAAGCTAGGGATTTCCACTACTTCCAGTTGCTGGCAGGAATAGTACAAATCCCAAAAGTTCCTGTGTGATATCTGCCATGCCACACAAATATCCTGGCACTTCAAATGTCACATATTGCCTATCTACTCTCCATTCCCTGAAAGTGAAGGGCAAGTCCCTCACTCACACATACAATGGAGACACTACATTCAGGTGTCAATCTGCAATTGGGTACTGCCCTTCATCTCTGATCTCAGTTAAAACTGGTATTTCATTCTTATTTATTATGGTTTTCTTTTTTTTTCTCTTACTGCCTTTGTGCACTATGCATTTTATATTATTTTCACATACTATTTCTTCATGCCTTAATTGTATTGCACTGTTTGCTGTCCACAAACAGAAACGTTGTGCAATGTCTACTTACAAGGTTGGGCAAAATTCTGTTTGTACACAACTTAGCACAGGTTCTACAAGGAAGATTCACTGAAATCCTCTTTCCTGCTCGTGGGGATTAACATGTAAAATAAAGTTCAGAAAAAAAAAAAAGGGATAAATTTGCATTAGCCAGGATCAAACAATCCAGACCTGACACACAGCTGACTATCAAGATGTGGAAAATGGGTAATGCAGAAAGTTTCAGCAGAAATGAAAAAGGCAAACATGATTGCTATCTACAAAAAAAAGGGAAGGAAAGGAAAGGGGTTACAGACAAATCATCCTAACCTTTTCAAGGTAAATCATTCTGTTAAGTGCAAAAGCACACAAAAGAGTTAACATAAGTTTGTGGTGAACAAACAGTATCAAACAAAAATATTTTTCTATTCTGACGACATGAACAAGCCTGGAGTACTAGAGGAATGCAAAATGGGGTATAGCTTGACCTTTATAGGGCATCTACCTTTGTCCTACCTGATGTGCTTGAAAATCTAACCAGGGGAATATTGTTTAGATTAAATCACCCTCAGAGATGGTTGCAGAACTAGGCTCCTGTGAATCTGAGCATCACTACAGGTGTTCCACAAAGTTTTGCACTGGGTCTGCCAGCTTCTAGTAATTACATTAATGAAGTAAATGATTTCATAATCTCACCTAACAACAAAACACTTCTAAAATAAAATTATCGTCTGGGAGATGATGCAAGTATTTACAAACCTAAATTACCTCAGTAAACATTAGAAACAGTCTCCAATCAACATGGAACCAATGACATGTGTGTAAAGTACTCTACCAAAGAAGAAAATAGAAATGTACAATCATAAAGCAAGTCAATCTGGTCAAGCAGCAGCATAGCATTAAAGTATGTAGAGGGACTGAAAATGAAACAACAGTTGGTGGGCTAGACAAAAACCATACAATCAAGCTGTGTGGTTCGGTTGATGTGCTGGAGGGAAGGAATGCCATCCAGAGGGACCTTGACACGCTTGTGAGGTGGGCTGATGCCAACCTGATGAAGTTT
>JANRGW010052700.1:0-11882 GCA_024733675.1 Psilopsiagon aymara
ATAATGTCATCAATGTATTGCAGGTGTTCTGGAGCTTGCCCCTGTTCCAGTGCAGTCTGGATCAGTCCATGGCAGATTTTAGGGCTGTGTTTCCACCCCTGGGGCAGTCGGTTCCAAGTGTACTGGATGCCCCTCCAGGTAAAAGCAAAATGTGGCCTGTACTCTGCTGCCAGAGTTACTTAAAAAAATGCATTGGCAATATCGATTGTTGCATACCACTTGGCTGCCTTTGACTCCAGTTCATACTGAAGCTCTAGCATGTCTGGTACAGAAGTGCTCAAGATTGGTGTGACTCATTCAGGCCACGATAGTCTGCTGTTAGTCTCCACTCTCCGTTAGACTTTCGCACTGGCCATATGGGGCTATTAAAGGGTGAGTGGGTCCTAATGATCGCTCCTTGACTCTCCAATCTATGGATCAGCTTATGGGTGGGAATCAGAGAGTCTCGGTTGGTGCAATATTGTCCCTGGTGCATTGTTTTGTTCGCGATTGGCACTTGTTGTTCTTTGACCTCCAGCAATCCCACAGCAGAAGGATCTTCTGAAAGACCAGGCAACGTGGACGGCTGCTCAATTTCCTCTGTCTCCAAAGCAGCAATAGCAAAAGCCCATCGGTAACTTCTTTGGTCTTTGAAGTACCTTCTCCTGAGGTAATCTATGCCAAGGATGTATGGAGCCTCTGGACTAGTCACAATAGGGTGTTTTTGCCATTCCCTTCCAGTCCGGCTGATTTCAGCCTCCAGTACAGTCAACTCTTGGGATCCTCCTGTCACTCCAGAAATATAAATGGGTTCCGCCCCTTGACAGCTCGATGTCATCAGGATACACTGTGCACTGGTATCTACCAGAGCCTTATACTTCTGTGGGACTGATGTGCCAGGCCATCTGATCCATACAGTCCAGTTAATCCAATTGTCCCCTCCCTCCACCTGGCTGGAGTCAGGGCCCTTCTATTAGCCATCACAATGCTGGATACTTAAGTCTTGTAGAAATGGATTATTGTTCATTATCACAGAAGCTGAAGTAAAATCAGCTCTTCCACTGCATCTGGCAACCTGCTCACCTGAGATTGAAGCCGCAGCCTTCATAGGGTGATCAGCCTTGATCTTTGTTCTCCTCTCCAATTCACACACTCGTTCCTCCAAAACTGATGTAGGCTTTCCATCCCACTTCATCATATCTTCTCCATGATCCTGCCTGTAAAAACATAGGTTGGCCAGTGGCATATACCTTCTAAATCTTCTCTCTCAAACAGTAGGACCCCTTTTGTTAATAACTGAGATGTGGGCTGGTACACGTGAGGAGCTGGATAGATCAGATAGATCATCTGTCAGTTGTTTGAGGTCCTGAGACAGTTTTTTCACAGCTGAGATGATGGAAGGGGTGTGATATTCTTCTAAGTCTCAGAGTTTTTGAACCATTTCATCTACTGTTGGGGGTATTATGTCATTCCAGGTTACTGTTGCCAATGAATGGGCATAAGATGAGGGTGCATTCCGTGTTAATTTCCTCCACATGTGTAGTGTACATTCAAATTCATCTGGATCTAAGGGTATATCCCTGTTATTTGGCTTGATATTATAGATCATCTCTATAATAGCTGATTCCCTCAGAGACTGGATGCCCCCTTCTAGAGTAGTCCACTTGGCTGAGACGACTCATAACATTGTCCTTGTATGGAAACCTTTCTTTCATAGCTGCCAAGACCACTCCCAAAGACTGAGGGACCATTTCTCTCTTGCAATTGCTTTGTCAATTCCCCCTTCCCTAGCAAGTGATCTTAGTTGTTTGGCTTCACGACCTTCTAGCTCATGATCATCAGTCCCATTGTCCCAGCATTGGAGCAACCAGGTGATGCTGTGCTCTCTGGGCTGCATCAAAAGGAGTGTGACCAGCAGGTCAAGGGAGGTGATCCTGTCCCTCTACTCTGCTCTTGTGCGACCTCACTTGGAGTATTGTATGCAGTTTTGGTGTCTCCAACATAAAAAGGGCATGGAACTGTTGGAACAAGTCCAGAGGAGGGCCACGAGGATGATGAGGGGACTGGAGCAAACTCCTGTATGAAGTTTGGCAGAGAAAGTTGGGTCTGTTGAGCCTGGAGAAGAGAAGGCTGTGTGGAGACCTCATAGTAGTCTTCCAGTACCTGAAGGGGGCCTATAGGGTTGCTGGAGAAGGACTCTTCTTTAGGGACTGTAGTGATAGGGCAAGGAGTAATGGGTTCAGACTTAAACAGGGGAAGTTTAGATTGGATATGACCAAAAAATTCTTTAGTGTAAGGGTGGAGAGACACTGGATGGGTTGCCCAGAGAATTTGTGAATGCTTCATCGCTGACAGTGTTCAAGGTCAGTTTGGACAGAGCCTTGGGTACCATGGTTTAGTGGGAGGTGTCCCTGCCCATAGCAGGGAGGTTGGAACTAAATGATCTTAAGGTCATTTCCAACCTTTACTATTCTATGATTCTACGATTCTAACTGTTTTCAGGCTACTTTTCTTGCCAGAAGTAAAATAAGTTATATGATTGGTTCTGATATGTACATGATATCCTCCGTTGATTACTGTCAATGTATTAGAGTAGATATGAGGAAAAGGATAAGTAAAAAAAAAAAAAAAAAAGTAGAGAGCCTCCTTACAAAGAAATTAGTAAAGTAATTAGAAATGTAATCATAAATTTCCTCAAGATCATTGACCTTTCATTGATCATTGAACTTCAACATCAGACTGATATTAGACTTGTAGATGGAAGCTGGCTAATTTGTTAAGACAATGTGCAATGGATATGAGCAAGCGGAAGTATACTGTCACATGCATATATACAATAATTTAAATGAATTACTGGAAAATCTGCATCTTTTTGTATCACATTCGTAAGTTGGCAGAAAATTCAACAGAATTTGGTACCACGTACGTTAGAAACTCCTCTATTTTCTAGGTTTTCTTCATTCTCTGAATAATCATCAAATCTATGTCTCCTACCAAAGGTATATTCAGGCATCCTATTTTCTTCCTTAATTCTTGTATGGCACTCGCCTTAGCCAGATGCCTGGGCAGCTACATGTTTTCGTGGAAACAGTCTGGCTCACCACATGCTTTCTGGGCAGCAGAGAGGACTTTGTTTTCTTTGTCTTCTGTTAAGATGATACAACCCTTGAGCACCTTCTGAATGACCACTGGCTTGTCCCTGTGCTTGCCTTTTAAGCTCACTGGGCTTCAGCATCCACTCTGCACACCCTGCCTGCATGAACTGCAGTCTGAGTAGTTTATATTTTTGCTAATCTACAGACTATAGATAGAGTATAAAATATCCATGCTAGCTAATGCTGAAGTATTGAAGAAGTGAAGGAGTATTGTGTACAGTTCTGTTGTCCTAAACATCAAAAGGACATGGAACTGTTGAAATAAGTCCAAAGGAGGGCCAAGAGGATGATCAGGGGACTGAAGCACCTCCCATATGAAGATAGGGTGAGAAAGTTGAGGCTGATCAGCCTGGAGAAGTAAAGGCTGTGTGGAGACCTCATAGCAGCCTTCCAGTATCTGAAGGGGGCCCATAGGGATGCTGAGAATGGACTCTTCATTAGGGACTATAGTGATAGGACAAGGGGTAACTAGTTCAAACTTAAACAAGGGAAGTTTAGATTGCATATAAGGTGGAAGTTCTTTATTGTAAGGGTGCTGAGGCACTGGAATGGGTTTTCCAGGGAAGTTGTGAATGCTCCATCCCCGGAGGTGTTCAAGGCGGAGTTGGTCAGACCTTGGGTGTCATGGTTTAGTGTGAGGTGATCCTGCCCATGGCAGGGAGGTTGGAACTTGATGATCTTAAGGCCCTTTCCAGCCCTAACTAGTCTACAACTCTATGATTCTTAGTGTGTCACACTTCATTTGCATTTTAGGCTTCTGTAGGTATCTCAGTATATTGAACCTATATTGCATAACCCTGCCTGGTTTTGATTATTTTATTCAAGACACGATTTTCAAAGTGGGGGAGGATAATTAACAATCATCTGTCCCACTAAGAAGTATTTCTTAATTTTTGTTTGAATTAGGGAAAAGGCTGTGTTTTGGTTTTTGGTGGGGTTTGTTTGTTTGTTTGTCTGTTTTCTTGACTATAGGTTTAAATTGATACTATTAATGTTTCTATGTAAAGATTAAAGCTAAAATAAAAAGCTTACATGAACAGCCACTTAAAAACTAGCTGGTTTTGAGATTACTTTTTGTGTTTATTACATAGTGAAAAACTGGCTGAAAAATATCTTCTGACTGGTGACTAGAAAGTATGAAAAATAACATTTTAAATGCCTTGAAGTGATACTGAAATTGAGTTCTTAGGAAAGTGAATATGACCAGAAAACATATCTTTGAGGAGTAGGAGATTTTCCCACAGCTGCTAAATCTAGAATTATATGTCCCACACACCCTCAATTATCAGGAAAGTAAGAATGATGAACTGTTCACTATCAATGCACTTTAAATCACAAATGATAAGATACATGAATCAAAAGCATAAAGGGCAGAATTGAGGCTATAATTTTCATACTATATGCTTAATTGTTCAATACAGTGGGTTAACCACATCTTCTCATCTATTTTGCTGTACTGAAATATGTTATTGTTAAATTAATTCTCTATGATTATTGTAATGCACTGTGGCTAGTGTTTGTTATGATTGCAGTAAAAATGACATCCAGATTCAGAAAGCCATTAAGATACCATTTGTTGGACTTAACACAAGAAGAAAAAGAGAAATAACACAGCTATTCCTATGTTGCTTCATGTGCTGGGACCCCTGAGCTGGCCAGCAACAGACGACAGGGCACTTCTGATCAGGGCAAAACATGCATCTAGATCCTTTCTATGGAGAAGTATACCACTATTTTGGTACTTAGACCTGTTATAGGACTTTCTTAGTAGAAAAAGATTTTATTAATAGTTTCTACCATCAAGGAAAAGAATGTTCACATGAGAAACTGCTGCTTTGTTTGAAATAAAGATACACAGGTAGCATGATCACTGATGCCTAGTAGGAACAGCTACAGGTGCCTCCATCAGGATTTTCTGGCTGAGCTTATCTTGCAGCCAAGAGCTACACATCTGATCGCCAAAATATATGTATGTACAGCGCAGGCCTGTGCCTATTCAGGCTCACCATTTTGTAGATCACTAACTCCTCATGGACAGTGGTCTGATTCAGAGCACTACAATTGTATAGGGAAAGAAACATTTCAAAAGGTCTAATGAAACTGTGAGTCTATAGTCTAATGGTAAAGAGGGGCAGGATTCTAGATCTTTTTACCTAGATATTTTCTATGTGTATACTCTCAGTCAATCATTGCTATATTCCTATCTCTAAACTAATTCACATCTACCTTCTTTCACACATCATTAATAGCCATTAGTATGGATAGCAGTAAATGCTTTTCTGGGGGTGCAGTTAAGTCTCCAGGAAGAGTTTGCCAGTATACAAGCTGTTGCTGAGGGTTTCTACTGTTTCTTCTGTCATCATCGCTGTTGCAGGGTAGACTGATACAGCTGCAGCAGCAGAACTTTGCAATATAAACCAATCCTCAGGCTTTCAGTCTGCAGCTGACCCTGAGTAACTTTGTTTTGCAGTCATATAACATTTAGAAAACATTCTTCACAATTCTGAGGTCTAGAAACTTTGTATTTGCTCTACAGGTGAGTCTGTGGTACTACAGGCTCTAGGCATAGCCTAGGGCCACTTTTAACTTTCTTTATAAATTCAGCACTTTTAATATATCATAAGACTTTTCCCTTCATATGTGCGATAAAAGGTTCAAATAAGCACTGAGATACTTCTCTTTTACAATTTACCAGAATCGCCTAACCCTAAAGATACTAATTTCTTACAAAATGTCTGCTGTCTTTTCTGTTTCACTTCTGTATTGCTCCATGTGTCATAGGCAAGTTGTACATGCAATTTTAAAACATAATTTCAATTCAGGACAGCTTTGGAAGTTTCATAATTTATTTTTTTTTTTTTTTTTTTCAGCAAAGCAGAAATAAAAATTCTAAGTATTTAGGTGATGTGCAGTCATGGTCAGATGGATCTTCATATATATCTATTTCTGGTTTCGTACACACATCAGAAGCAACCACAAAGCACTAGACCTTCAAAAAATCTATAGGTGAAAACATCAGTGACCTGTGAAATGCTTTGAACACACAAAAAAGCACATATCCATGAAATTCTGATGTAATCAAACTTATTATCAGCAGCTTTAGTCTGTGCACACAAAAATATTCAGTTATGGACATTCTTTTATTCTATCTTGATTTTCAAGATAGAGAAATAAAGCTAAATATCTTTATAATTCTGTGTTGAATTGTCTGTTGTTTGATATATTTGTAGAATATAAATTTTCCTTTTTATTCTATAAATTTTTCATTCATTTGCACTGTCAATATGTCTCACCACTAGACAGTACATGAATCATATCTTCTAACATGATAATTAATGGCAAACACTGATAAACAATCAAGCAATTATGGTATTATTGAGCTGAAAACTAAATATTGCATTTCATACCAGAAATATTTGAGTTTTCTACTATATCATGTAAAAGCCTGTCATCACAGTCAACAGCACTGCATAATGCCACTACAACAACACTTGAAAATACAGTTTCCAGGAGAGAAAAGCTAACCAGTCTCTTAGGCATACATTTAAAATATACATTGTTAGAAAGTTAATTGGATTTGCTGTTGCAATAGAGTAATATAATACCTTGTGTAGTTTGTTTCTCTACACCAAAGAGAAGTGTTTAAGAAAATGATTGCTAAATATTTTCTTAACATGAAGTACATTTAAATTCAGACAAGACAGACATAAAGTATTTTCTTTATTGCATATTAAAGCAAAACTTGCTGTACTATCAAAATTATTTTTTAAAAAGATCAAAAAGACCAAAGAAAATGTTTTTGAATAAAATTCAAATTCACTTTTGGTATAATAAGCAACCAATAAATATAATATTAAAAACCTAATACCTAAGATATTCCATTGAATGTCCCCGGAACATTAAATGAGCTATGTAATTACACATTAATTAATGTTTCAGATATGTTGGATTAAGTAAGGTCTGTGATAATGATTTGGCTTTGTATTTGAGATCCTTTTTTCAGGGATGTGTAAGCATCCTATGTGCCATAATGTTTCAATGTAATGATTTAGCAGTCTTCAAGGTAGGAAAGGCTACCTCATTATCTGTTCAAACCATAACAGTAAAGATATCATAAAAATATGAGTGTCAAAAATTTAATTGGCAAACCAAGGAAGAAAATACTTTTTCTTAAATCATATTTTCATATACTTCTGATATCTTCTGCCAGTACTAATTATCTCTTAATTAGTAATTAGAAACATTAATATTAATAAGCATATGTTTCCTTTTAAGTTGCAGTAGTGTTTTACACCCAGAAGAGAAGTACAAATTTAGGAAGTTTATCTCAAAATCTTTCTATTTAAGATATGAATGAATGAACAGTGGGTAATGAACATTCAGTGAGTGAAACTTCCAGAAATCTCATTGATCATATTGAGATTGATTACACAGTACTTGATCAGATAGATAACTTTGGCATCTTTACTTCATGATCAGTCATAAAATAGTTATGAAGGTAAATACATGGCAAAGATTACTTTCATGGGTTTTGTACTATGAATGGCAGAGAAATCTAACAGTAGCATAGAAAGATTTTTTTAACTTTTATTTTCCTCTTTGCTACTTCTACACTTTTTACCTTTTTATTAAATTCTTCAGTAATTAATATTTGTGATGAACACAAAATCATTCTTTCAGCCTTTAAGGTTGATGCATATGAGTTTATCTCCTCTTACTTTGCAAACAGTTACGTAGGACTTACAGATTACTGGAAATATATCCGATAAATATTTATCAGCAGTAAGAAAAGTTAAAAAGGAAAGAGGACCATAAAACAGACTTAAAACATTGAAACATACTTTAAAATACTAAAAAATAGAAAATAATGTTGTTATGCATTTCCTAACGTAATTACTTGGCTATAAATAAAAGAAATAGTAATCCGTTTCATACTGAAGCTTCAGCTTCATATTGAGCTTTAAGACAATCAATGTGATTTTTTTTTTTTTTATTTTTCTTTCCTTTAGAGCTAGAGCTTGATTTTTTTAGACCAGTATATTTATTTTGGCTCTCTGGTAGTTACTGATAATATCGGTACCCTATTTATAAAATATTTATTACACCTTTAAGGCATTTAGAAAAGTAAAATTAACAACTAATTTAGCACAGAAAAGATTCAGGGTGTTTTTACCTTTTTTGTTAGAATAATAAATTAACTTCATAAGTTCAGCAACTGAAAAAATCTCTATGATATATGTATTTTAATTTTACAAATATCTTAATCTGCATAAACATGTATCCCAGATTAATTTTTCACTTGTTAAAATGTATTTTTTCACATTTAATATATGCCTATATTCCTTGGAAAATTTGTGACCTCAATTTGGGGAAAATAAGTTTACTGTTACACTCTTTGGCTTCAGAGCAGGGTATAACATTTCTAAACAAACAGAAATTATTATGGTCTCCTAAATTCTTCCAGTTATATAGAGTTGCCTGAATCCTGACGTTATTAAGATCTGAACCTATTTATGCCTGTCTTGTCTGTGTTAACAGCTCTGAAGAGTGCCATCAACATGGCAGTGTTTGTGCATTTCTGCTCACCTTATTTATAAAGGCCTTGATAAGGAGCAATTTGAGAAAGAGGAGCCACCAGCCTCCAACAAGAGAGTAGATGCATTCTTGGACTGCTGATTAGGCAGCATTGAGCACTTTCACATGCACTAAGGAGGACACCTTTGCAGAGCTGCTGAGCAGGAGCACAGAAAACAGACTAGCTGTTAGAGGGTCAGTTTGTGTGGAGAGGCTACAGAAAACCTGCACAGCAATGGAAGTGAAGTGCCATGGGGCTCTTCCTGCCTAGGTGAAGACTTACAGCCCTAATCTGTAACACAATTTTCATATCCAGGAGCTGGATAAATTTTTTCTGGTTAGTTTTCATGGAACTTCTTGTGCTGCTTTTTACTGAGAACAAACTATACTTCTAGGGCATAGGAAGCTAACAAAATGACAGTAATAAAAAGACTAATGTTTCATTTAACGTGTGTGGACTATGACCATTTTATTCAAAGAAATTAAATATTCTGTACTCATTTCTAGGTTTATAAATCAAACATGCTTATTTAAAATTAGAGAGCTTCTCTCTGGATTAATTCTGGCAATGTTGCAAAAATGATCCATTTGTGCCAGGGGATTAACACATGCAGTAGGTAACTATTCCAGACATTTTCATCCATTGTTATTTCACATCAGTATCTAGCACTTGCCAAAACAGCTGTTTGTTGTGAAGGCATTATTGGCTCCAAACAGATAAAGATGTCACATTATTAACATTGCTGTTCTAAACCAATAAGAACACAAGTTAAAAAATCTAAAAGTAATTGCTAGGAAAAAAAAAAAAAAAAAAAAAAAGAGTTAAAAATAAAAAATGCCACTTACAAGGCTTTATCTTTTACTGGCAGTACTATGGAAGACCTGTTGGATCATTAAGTTCATACATAGTATCTAACTACTTCATAATATCCTACTGCAACTTGCTATGTGTTTCAACAACATATTAACTAGTTTTGGTGCCATTTCCTATTATACCTAATGCTTCAAATCAAAATCAGAATAAGTACTTAGACACACTAAAATTTTATGACTCGTTTCATTGACCTGACCTTAATATTTAAAAAGCGTTTCCTTTTAATGAACAGGTTATATTTGTTCATGCATTTGGACAAGCATTCAAACTGGGAATTACATATATACTTGAAATTATTCAAGCTATTAATGTCTCCCTGAGTGGGAGGTGTCTTGCTTTATTTCTTTGGTTTGGGGGATAGGAGGTGGAGAATATAGAGGGTGGCAGCAGTACCATTAGCAACAATAAAACCTATGGTTTTTTAGTCTATTTTTTCCTTTTTTTTATTTCTACTCATGTAAGATATATTTGACACTTTATTGAATGCTGTATCTGTTACATGACAGTTGAAATATCTTCAATAACATCCTTAAAATTATATGTAATTAAAATTCTCCCTATTTTTTCTTTTTTTTTTTTCCTTTTCTAACCCATTTCATTATGTTTCCTGAGAAAGTGGCTCCCTAATAAATTTGAAAATGCCAGCTACCCTGTGAATTCAGTCCATATTTATAAGGAAAACTTTAACCCTGTGAATTCAGTTCATATTTATAAGGAAAACTTTAGTTAATAGTGGTGTCAAGTGAATCACCAAATATTTTGAAGTTGTCATGGGTTCAGCAGTGGCAGTCATTTTTCTTCTCCGTAGCTGGTGCCTATGGCCACACCACCCTGAAAACGCCTGATTTCATCTATCTCAGTAGCTGGTGCAGTACCGTGTTTTTGATTTTCGGTCTGGGAACAGTGCCGATAATACCCATGTTTCAGTTACTGCTTAGAATGTTTTGGTCTGACCAAGGTCTTTCTGAGCCTCATGCTCTGTCCAGGAGGAGGGGAAGCCAGGAGGAACCAGAGACAGGGCACTTGACCCAAATTGACCAAACACGTATTCCAAACCACAACACGTCATGCCCAGGATGGAAAAACAGAGAGAGAGACCCAGAAGGGTGGGGGGTGCACTGCTTGGTCAGGTTGGGTATACGTGGTGAGCTGTTGTATTCTCTTCCCTTGTATTTCTCTTGTCATTATTATTATTGTTGGTAGCAGTACTGGTTTTTGTTATACCTTAGTTACTAAACTGTTCTTACCTCAACCAGTGAGAGCTGCATTCTTTCAGTTTTCTTTCCCATCCCTCCAGGAGCTGGGGGGAAGAAAGAGGAGGGAGTGAGTGAGCAAACTGTGTGGCTGACTGGTTAAACCACGACAGTTCTTTTTGGCGCCCAATGTGGGGCATGAATGGTTGAGATAATGACAGGATTAATTGCCATTTGCTACAATGCTGATTTGTGGGCTCTCAAAGTTGTTGCTCTTGATTCTCTAAAGGTCATGGTTTCAGCCTGTTGTGCCTTACTTACCACCGCTATTTGCTATCTAAGCATTTTTCAGACATGGGGTTTGGGTTAAGGTCCTTGTTTCATTGTACTTTATAGGAATGGCCTGTGATACAGGAGGGCTCCAGAAGAGGGGGGGAGCGGATGATGACGTGGACATGTACCTGAATGTTTGGCTGCTCTTCACCGTTCTGGTCCTCATCCTTGCCTCCGTCTTCACGAGTGGGAAGCAGAGGGGGGACTGTCCCTGGAACCGCCGACATCCGAAACAGCCCAGGAGCGCGGCGCCGGGGACCAGGAGCTGAGCCCCACCCCCACCTAGCCCAGCCCAGCAGGTGCCGAGACCATTCCCTGGCAGCTGCCCACAGTGCTCTGCGAGCCCGCCCCCAGGAGATTGCAGGAGACCACGCAGCACTGCCCAGCGAGGCAGAGGAGGAAGATCTGGACTAAAAGAGCAGCTGGTGGTGAGAGAGCCGGCAAGCACAGCAGCTACACCAGCCCCAGTGACAAGCACAGCAGCTGCACCAGCCACAGTGACAAGTGTAGCAGCATCATTTGAGAGTTCTGAAGGTTTTGAATGGCCTTTGGGTACCCTTGAGCCCTGCCTGCTGATTGTGATGGGGATCACCATGTTGGCACACATTGTCGTGGTTTAAGCTGTAAATCAGCCACGAAGTTTTTTCACCCACCTCCCCCTCCTAAAAGAGCTACCGCGGTTTAAGCTGTAAAAAAAGAAGTTTTGTTCACTCACTTCCCCCTCCTTCTTCCCCTCCACTCCAAAAGGAGGGGGGGGGGGAGGGGGGAAGGGGG
>JANRGW010052701.1:0-34541 GCA_024733675.1 Psilopsiagon aymara
CCCTTCAGATACTGGAAGGCTGCTATGAGGTCTGCACGCAGCCTTCTCTTCTCCAGGCTGAACAGCCCCAACTTTCTCACCCTATCTTCATACGGGAGGTGCTCCAGTCCCTGATCATCCTCGTGGACTCCTCTGGACTTGTTCCAACAGTTCCGTGTCCTTTTTATGGTGAGGACACCAGAACTGCACACAATAACAGAAGTATCTGATCACTCAAAGAGGAGGTGATAAGTAACAAGCCCCGTGTACCTATGAAAATAGATGCACTATACATCCTTATTTTTAACTTGAATCAAAACCAATGAGAAATGCTAATCCTTCAGTACAAACATGCATCTGAGCACTATTCACTGAAGGACTGTACTTCAGTAAGTTTTACCTGGGAGAAAATCCTTGGTTGGACTGGCTTACAGGCCACTGTTCTCTCCCAACAGAGAACAACTGCATTGCACTATCAAAAACACTTCTCAGCCCAACAGTACTTACATACACAAGTGCACGAAACGTGAATATTGCACAAGACACTTGCTATTGTGACATATTTACAAGTAACTTACAGTTGACTTTATCTGCTCCAAATAATCTTCCTCCATCTTGTCAAGACGACTGTTGGTGTCCTGCAGCAGCTCCTGCATATCTTCTGTGTGCTTCTTCCGGATATTGAACTTCTCCTTTTCCATTTCAGCCACTGCATTGTGAAGCTGCATCACAAAAATGTTAGGAAATAAGTGGTATATAAAACCAGCATTATAAATATCATATTAGTATATAAATAGTCTAACTGATAAGCAGAGGCCACGTTTCTGACCTCTACAACAAAAGCAGATCATTGTCTCACTACCTAGGCCTACTATGACTCTATAAAGCAGTTATTTAGGAGTATGAGCAAGTCATAGAATCATAGAATAGGGTGGGTTGGAAGGGACTTTCAATGACCACCTAGTTCATACATTCTGCAATGAGCAGAGACATCTTCCACTAGATTAAGGTGCTCAGAACCACATCCATCCTGGCCTCAAATGTCATTTAAACGTGTAAGTAATTTTACAATGCATAATTTAATCCATACAGAATGCTAAAACACCTATTTTTGCTACTCTGATACACTATCTGCTTACCTATTTTAAATGGAATACCAATGTGTGTTACACAAAATTAACGACTTCCTATTCCAGAAACACTCTCTCCAATTACTTACATTGGTGGTTTATCTGCCTCTCAATTCGTGAGAAGCTGGAGAGCCCTGGCTATCTACTTGTCTAACAAAAGGATTATTTTTGTCATTACTAATGCTTGATTTATATTCTAAACACCAGTGGCCTCTCTTTCTAGTTAAGCAGCCTTAAATCTAAGTTTCCTGTCTAAACAATAGTAAAGAATAATGTCATGTGAAATTAGCATACAAAACTTGTCTGGGGCATTGGCTGTGTAACAGCTACTGCATATTTCTCAAGTTCCTAACAAATCCATTTCACAGTTGAAGGAAAAAACAGCAATATAGACTATAAAATCATCTTTCTAAAGGCACTGCTAAAGTCAGGTTAATTTGCACAAATACAGAGGCTTCTCTCCAACATATAGAGAAGCAGAAAGTTATTCATTACCCTGCCTACTGCCAGACCAAAGGATTTTTATCATGTAGAATTCTGGAGGTGTCTGTGAATCTGGACCATGATTTAACAGACTTCAACAGTGTGAACTTAACATAGAAGCTTTCATCCAGAAACTCATAAGGGTTTTCTATTCTATGATTCTGAGTGATCCAGAAGAGAAGAATGTTAACGAGTTATGGCAAATATCATGCATATGCTGTGGGGTTCAGAAGATCTGTTGAAATCAAGATCCTTTTAAAAAAAATCAAGGAAAACAAATAGATCAACATTTCACCTCCAGGTGCATGAGCTATAATCAAACCCAAAGATGCTGGGAACGTCTCTACCTCCCGTATACCAGAGTACAATAATATCTGCATTATTGTCAGCAACATCTACTCAAACAGCTTGCATCTATTCAAAGGGAAAAATATACAGAAGGAAGTAATTATAAAGCTCTTAAAATACTGTATTGTTGCTGCAAAAGTTAAAGCTTTTACTTTATTTCCACCATAATTCCCACTACATCCACTTTTTTCCACTAGGTACATGCTCTGATTTCACTTCGATAATTCCATGAAGTTAATATCAGTATTTTAATTTGCCCTCTTGTTTGCAGTCTGGCATCATTGATGACAACTAGAGCTACAGAACAGCACTTGCCAGGTAACTGCAAAAAGGGGAATGACCTCGGGGTGAAAGTAATGCTCCTCTGAAACAAGAAAACCCACCTAATGCTGAAGCCCTGAGGACTCAAGCACTAAGCCAAGATCTATGACTTAGCTCTTACAAGACAAGAATTAAAACCAACATCACTTCCACACACAGAGCTGCAAAACTCCATCTAAGAGGGAGGTGATTTTGCCCTTTTTGTGACCCTTTCTCTCCTGAGAGGGGCAAGAAAGAAAATACCAACAGTAATCAGGAGAAAGGTGAAGCTGTCTCACCATAAAGATGCTTTTCCCTCTGCTTTGCTGCTGTCTTCAGCGCAACAATAAATAAGAACACATTGAAGAATTCATGACCCATTGCCAAAAGAAAGCTCAAAGGAGGCACCGTGGCAGCAGGTTTACTGAGATTAAAATTCCATGTCAGGTCAACCAGAAACAAACACTTCCCTAATACATCCCGGGACTTGCCAAGAGGGCCAGATGAACCCCAGCAATAAAGTGCCCAGCTGTGGGGGGCAGGGGTGTGAGCATCAGCAAAGAGTCTGGCAACATTACTCCAGCAACAAAAATAAGACCAGCAGAAGAAAATAGCCCAAAAAGTAAGTATTCCTTATATTTCCTTTTCTAAGCAACAAAATGTGTTTTCCCATATATACACTGCAGGAATCTTTCAAAGAAAGGAAGTTATTCCTTACCCTTTTCTCCCACTCATTGTTCAAAGACTCATTGCTTTGCTCACACATCTTCTTTAACTCCACAATCTGCTTCTCTTTTGCTTCTCTGATGACTTGCGACTCACGAAGCAGGGCCTGAACTGTCAAAAATGGGAAAATAAAACAACCATTCAAGACATAGCTCCAGGATTTGCCAGTGTTGGCAACAGATGCAATTGGATTATATCAGTTTTCCAATTGACCTGTCTTTGCAATGGCTTTTTCGCTCTTAAAAATATTTAATGCACACGCTCCTGCAAAATTTAGCATTTCAAGTCTGTGTTCCCCTCTCTATTTACAAAATATTTCATGGTGAGTTTTCCTTACTGAAACAGCAAATATACATCAAAATTCTGTATAACCTAAAGAAAATAGGCGCTTTTATCCTGAGTTTACGTGCATCCTTAAGAGCGAAGGTTCTTGTGAAGGTTGAATGCCCAAGATACACAAGGAAATTAAGTTCCTCAATTTAAATTGGAAGTGACTGCATCAAGAATTCACAGTCTGACAAATCTGATGGAAAACAAAGCAGGTACATATACACCTTTCAAAAGTCACTGATTATTTTCACTCTCTGACATGAGCGCAGGTGACTTGAACACAACCTGTTATAGCTGAGTACGACCAACAGAAGCACCAGATCCCTTCTTGGACAATTTACTTTGACAAGGAGCAGGAAACAATATACATGGAATTCACTTGCTTTCAGTACACAGATTGCCAAACTTGTGGTTTATTTTACATTGTGGTTTAGTCCATAGTGTAAATGGACTCCAAGGAATTCTGAAAGAAAATAACATTCAAAAACTGCTGACAAGCCACACTCAGGCCAAGTTTGTGCTTATGACATATTCAAGAGGACTACTCATGTTTGAACACTTGCTGTAACAGTCCTAAATCAACAATATGTTGTGGGTTTATTAAAATGTACTGAATGCATAAATAAATGAACCTTGAGCCAGAGATTCCAGAAGGTTTGAAATAAGTGGTCAAAATACTTGGGAATCATCAAAGAAATTTCTTCTGGTGACGTTCATGAAACCTGTGAGTATGAAATATAACAGCATCACACTGCCTCTTGGAAAATATGGTTTGGAAACGGGTCAGCAAAGATCCAGGCAAACCTCTAAAAATGTAAAGGAAAGAGGTCAAGACTGCAAATGAAGAAGAAAGGGACATCTGCACCTAGAAGGAACATGTAAGCCCATTGCCACAAGAAGGGTGCAGCACAATATCCCTATGCAGAAAACCACCACCATGAAGATAAAAAGCACCTTTTGTCTCCAGTTTTCTAATGGTCTCCTCAGCTTCACTTTGTTTGGTTTTGTAGAGGGACTTCAAGGCTTCTATTTCATCATTCTTTCTATCCAAAATCTGTAGGGAAAATTCGTAATACTTTAAAAGAAATCCTAAAAACCCCATAACTACAGTGAGTACACAAATAATAGACACTGAGCATAGACTCACAGAATAGTTCGGGTTGGAAAGGACCTTAAGGTCATTCAGTTCCAACCCCCTGCCATGGGCAGGGACACCTCACACTAAACCATGGCACCCAAGGCTATGTCCAGCCTGGCCTTGAACACCGCCAGCGATGGAGCATTCACAACTTCCCTGGGCAACCCATCCCAGTGCCTCACCACCCTTACAGCAAAGAATTTCTTCCTCATATCCAATCTAAACTTCCCCTGTTTAAGTCTGAACCCGTTACCCCATGTCCTATCACTACAACGATCTCTGTCAATGGAGAGCTTAGGTTCGAGGTGATTAGATCTTCACAGCTAAGACTGCCAAGTCCTAAACAAAGGATTGATTTAGATGAACGTAGGCAGCAATGTTGATTCAAAAGGAGACCCATGTTTTAGGTTGCTTTTTTTGGTCTTCTTTTAAACTTAAGCAAATCCAACGTTACTTTCGTTGAGTTTGGAAGTTTCATGGTGCAACTACTGCAAATAGAAAGGATTTGTTTCCTTTTTCATTCTTATGTTGCCTAATACTATTCAACAGCATCTACAATTTTGCCAGCTTTAAGAAATAAGTAATTGGTGAACTGCATTACATTCACCAACTGCATTTCCTTGCATATATTCCTTGAAACAATAACTGGGAATACAGCAAGTATATAAGGTGTAACTACATCCACTGTTCCGTACACGCTGATTTGGGGGGATAAAAAAAGCTTGAATATTTGTACACTTTGAGATAGTATTTTAATTTAAACTTCATATTTAAGATAAACATTAAAGTCAGAAATTTTATAACAGTGCCCCAAATCTCTCATCAGCAGAAGCTTTCATCTTAAACAATATTACCCCATCTGCATTAAATGCTTTGTGTCTTGAAAGATTAATATGACACTATTTAACCTCTTCTAAAATATCCAACGTTATTAAACAACTTCAAAAGACTGAATTCGAACATCAGTTAGGAAAAGTTGACAACTCCAGGGATGAGAAACGTTTAAAACTCTTTCTTATTCTCAAAAAGCCGTTTCCTTTAGGCTCTCAGCTTTGTTAGCCAGTTGTGCTTGCAGACTTTGAGACCAGATGAGCCAAATATGCACCTGACCAAATATTAACATCCTTTCAGGAGGCTTTGATGTGTCATAGTGTTGTGTCAACTCACTTCCTCCAGGTCTGTGACTCAGCCTTAAGTAACAACGCAAGAGGTACTCGGTATTACAAAGCTTGCAGTAGGATCAGTCACCACAACCCTGACGCTGAGCTTTTAAGCAGGGATCTGAGTGCTCAGGAGGTGCTTAGGACCTTGCTGAATTTTATCCCACACGTATAAAACATGGCATTAAAAGTAACAGTATGGCCTTTGAGAGGTTTTCTGTAATCTTCCCCAAAGAGGTGTTACCCAACACAATAAAGACAAATCCAACCTAACCCAAAGGAAGTGTATCTGGTGTCACTTTATTGCTGTGAAGAATTAAAAGCCACATAGAGCTTTTACAATGCAATAACATAAATAACGAACTGTTTATTGACCAGCCCATGCTTTAGGATATAGTGTCAAAATGGAGACATAAGAACAAGCCCTACTCTGTATTAACAGGAACACATGGGACACACTTGTGGATTTTCCTACAGTTATTTTTTGCATTCTGTCCATAAAAATTTAATTAAGTGGTTATGTTCCCATTTTTCTATAGTACAAGTGCTAGAAGAGAAATCAGGGGCTTACATTTCATCAGCACAGGAATTCACAGAAGCTCTTAGGCTGGTAGAATAGGTTGTCTTGTTCAAACAAATAAACAAATCACCTTGTATTTTCATCTCCTTTCTGCACGTGTTTCTCTTTTCCTAAGTTTACGTTATCATAGAACATTCTGCATTCCTATCAGCTTATGAAACTGTTACCTACAATCTTACTCTCCAGGAACATTAACTGCAACTGTGAAGAACTTAAACTTTATTAGAGCCAGATTCTCCATTATCTTCATATAGTAACTTGGGAAAAAGATACCAGCATTTCTTACCTTTTGAACATCAGCGTCGTGCTTCTGCTGTAATTTAAGTTTTTCTTCATGAAATTTACCTTCTGCTATTTTCATTTTAATGTCCAGCTTTAAAAGCAAAAGAGAGAGATATAACTTCATAAAAATAAAGAACAAATTACACTAGTGACCTTTATACAACTTTTGAATTCTTCAGTGTATGCATTGAGAAGGCAACAGGAAGTCACTAACAAATAACTGCTATGAAAAAAGTTTCTTGATATTTTCACATTTATTTGCTAAAAGTGTTAGAAAAGATGTCAACCTAAATGTAGATATTTTAGTTGGCAATAAAACCAACTGCTACTGCCCAGAAAAAGCCATTGTCCTTTCTTCAAATAAACACTTCAGAATGAAGCTTTTAATACTTCTCTTAATTCACTAAGTACGGTAAACTTGCTTTTATTCTAGAGGCAGGTGTCACATTTATACAAAGAATGTCCTTTAGCCCAGATGCATGTTTATTTTTGTTTGTTTTCTATTATTCATCCACATTATCAAAACATTTCCTTTTCAAGGTTACTTATAATGGAATTAAGGATATCACTGCTGGATTTGATTGCTAACATGTATTTCCTGCTTTTTCTTGTTCAAAGTAGTGTACTTGAACCCTCTGATACAATAACACACTGCCACTTCTTAGAGACCCAGTTTTCGTCTTTAAGGTGCTTTTAAATCTGCTGTGTATTTTCCCTATGTCTGCCTTCAGGACTGCAGACATGACAGGTATTTGGTGTTTCTGTTTTCTAGAACACCCAAGCGACATCTCAAGTTCAGATTCAGGCTGTTCCTCTTCTACATTTAATCACTACTTCTGTTCACAAAGCAAAGTGGACAGAAAAGCCCCCTCAGAGTGACCGATCCCAACAACCTCCTTTGCTTTACAGACAGCATTATTCCTTTCGCTTATCAGAACTAGCCATTCAAAAATGAATTGTTATCTAACATGCACAAACAATAAACATGCTGCAAGTTATTAAGTTCTTCCATATGACTACTTTGTGTTACGTTTGTTTATTGTGACTTGGAAGTGAGCTACAGAAATCCAAGTCAACTTGAAAATGCAAAATGCTGTGCAGTAACTATAGGATATTCCTCAAGAAATGAGAGCAGGAGCAGGAAGAGCAGCAAATTCTTTCCATTTCCAGACTTCCCATCCACTGATACCCAAAGTATACACCTGCTTATTACACTGCATATAAGAGGCTACCTCTCTTCCCAGACTAAATGGGTACATAGTCTTATGCAAATTACCTGGCGGCAAGAAGTTAGCTTGACAATTAATCCAAAGAAAACAGATCATATTCTGAGCTGCCAGCCTTCTCTTTTATCATCCAGAAATAAGCATCACAATAAAATCCATGTTCTATTCATGCAATAGACTCATATGTATATATGAAAAGAAATGTATGCATATATCCCTCTAACAAAGTGACATTATAGAAGAAAGTCTTAGTACCAGCTGCTAAATAAATGTTGATTTTAAAGAGCACAGCAATCTACTTCCACATAGACAGTGTGTGAACATTCCATAAATAAATATGAAGGTGTTGTAAAACCACAAATACTAGAAACTAAACATGAAAGAGACTCCAATCTACTTGAATTACATTAAAAGCTTATGAATTACTGATGCATAGCTATTGTACTCACACAGCTATTAAATCCACCAAACACATTACATTTAAAACTCATTAATAAAGTGATGAGGTTTTGGCTGATGTAAATTAGTCCTCAGTGGTTTGCATCAGCTGAAATCTGGTCCACACATTATTATTCTATAGGTTGAAAGAACAGAGATCAATCAAAAGCTAAAATTTGCCTTGCTTTAAATATGGACACGGATTCTCAAGTGATGGTGACTGGTCTCAGCCACGTGGCTGTTTTCCCACAGGTTAACAGTAGAAATCCCTGCACTTGAAGTTGGCTCCCATTTCTGGTCATTAACCTTCTGCTTAGCACCAGTCTTGCACTTGCACTTGTTCTCATCAATTTTAATTAGCCCATTCCACCGCTCTCAGTAGAACAGCCAAGCCTTAACCCTACGATTAGGGACTACTTTCCAAAAAGGAGAGTTAGTTTCAACCAAACAATGTGAAAAATGTGTCCAAGATGCACAAGTCAGCTCTTAACAAAGGCAAACACTGTAATAACAAAACTGCTTCTTTCTTTTAATGTTAAAAATAAGATTAAAAAGGAAATATCTTTCTTCTCTTGCAAAATCCCAAAGAGCAACTCCTCACCAGCTGTGGGCTCAAAAGGTGGCACCTTCAAAAACACCCGTGGTCCTCAACTTCTATGAACTGAATGAAATTCTGAAGTTTCAGTGCTCCATTTTTACTGCCCCACTTGCTTCATCCACAGCTTCCATGATTTTGCCCCTTTGGGGGACTCCTCACATTAACTTGTGCATTTGAAATTCAGGAGTTGACATGCATGCAGTTGTCTAGGCTTAAGAGAAAAGCTGTATTCATAATGAGTAACTGGTAAAAACCCAGAATACAATAGGAGCCTCTCCAACATCATTTAAAGTTTATAACGGTCCATAGCTCCACAACACACATGCATCTTCACATATCAACTTTTGGAAGTGCCCGTTTGAGCATGTGCTGTCAAAATAAAGACAAATTGGTGTAAAACCCCTACACTTATGATTTTCTCTGTGGAAAACTGCAGCAAAAGCAAAAACCATCTATACAACAAACCAGCATCCTACAGCAAAGCTTGGAGTACTGGCTTCATTTCGAAGTCTGCTTTTTGACCCACCCTTTGCATAAGATGGAATTCCAATCTCACCACATAAGGGGATAAAAAAATTGAGTCATGTAAACACATTTTTCACAGTGATCTCATGAGGGCTGGGGATGAAGCAAACGGGCTCATCACAACTGGGAGCAAAGCTTCTCCCCTTCCATTTTGAAGTTTAAACATGTTATTAAATGCAGATTTCAATAAAGGAGCTACCTTCCAAATTAAAACTATACCATGCATCTGTAGTTACCAAACACCAAACCTCATTTGCTAAGTTAGCCTCAGTGTCCTGCACAACAGTGCTCTGTAACTTTATGCGCTACTCTTCTATACCACAACCTTTGTGCTTCAGCTGCATTTTATTTATTAACCACATATTGAGAAACAAAATAACCTACAACAGCATCAAAACCTTGTAAGTTTTAGAGAAAACAGACAAAGCAACTTAGAAAAGTCATTCACCTTGTTAGAAGCAATTAATTGCGCTCGTGCTCGTCAAGTTTACTAGCTTTTATTACTAGTCAAGAGGCAGCAGAGAACATTAAGTTTCTGGTATGGTACCATTCAGACAAAAACCCAAAACAAAACTAAACCCAGAATATTTAGCTATAGTGGAGGAGTTTACAACTATGTATGAAATGCAGCCATTGCTGTTGCCTGCACATCATTCCTTTGGATTTCTGTCATTGTTTATTCTCCTTACAAAGAGTATGAGGCAATTAAACCCTAAGGCCATGTAAACAAAACTGATGTCAAACATCTGTGCTGTCCCTGTTATTTAAAGCCATGGAGTGTGGTATCAACAGAACTGCTTTTAAGTGCCTAGTCACACTTGCTTCCTAATTTAAAACAACAAAGCACCACCAAAAGCAGTAAATAGTTACTAAAAACGGGGTTTCATCCTATCAATGTCCTGCATTTCATAGCATGGGTTAGGTGCTATGAAAAAGTAAATAACAACTGTCAGACTTAAACTGATAGAGTCTGATCTGCAACTGCCATAAATCCCAGGGGGGAGGGAAGGTGGCATCTCAGCTTTTCATGACAGAAACACTCATCACCACTTACAAAAACCTGTAGAAATACTTAAATACCCAATTCATAACTAACTCAATAATTAGATTTACCATATTAATCTAGGAGACAGCTTTGAACTACCCCTCACTGTTCACTTGTCCTTGTTACAGGGAATGCCCTCAGGCCAGAGGTGGCATCCTGAAGGTTTAACATCCATCAGAGATCTTCTCTGGCTATTTGACAAAACAGTACTTGCGCTTGCCAGGGTTTTTTCCAAGCCTATGAATATATGGTGGAGGGAGGGAGGAAGCGAGGAAGGGGGAGAAGGATGTAAACAATAAATGAGAACTTCAAAGTAAGAACTAACAATGTGGAACAATGGCTTGTGTGTATCTTACAGTAGACGACAAAACTTATTTGTCTGGGTGTTATGCAGCTGCTAAAAGAAATCAGCGCACAACACAAAGCTTTGATATTTCCATAGAAGAAAAAGGTTTCTTAAGCAAACAGCAACAAAACACAAAACCAACAAACAACCAGAACTTTTACTGAGCTGTGTTTACTCCATTTTCACAGCCAGGGTTATAAAAATAAATACTGATAATTTATACTGAGGTTTAAACTATACAGGCAGACCATGGCAGGAGACACTGTCCTTGCAAAGCAGTCAAGATTTACTACACATAAAGGCACGTTGCCTGCAGACAAAAGTAATCTGGGACAATGTATTTCACATCATAATTAAGAAGCTATATTTTCTCAGTGTTATTTCTATATATTCTATTGCATCCAAAAAAATATTTAAGATCAGCTTTGAAGTGTATTAATATTTTGAACATTTAGAGCAAGTTAAGAGTCAGAATAACCACCTAAATACCTAAATCACTGTCGTGGAAAAAGAAGGGAAGCAAATTCATCCTTTATAACAATTTATTTTAATAGAAACTGCTACAATACATATAAAGTTTAAATCATATTGGACTAATCTTCCAGTTTCAAAACTGCACTGCTGAAAAGCTCACATTCAGTTTACAGTATATGGAAAAACACTTCCCACTTCCAACTTCACTGCGTTCAGGTGCCTGTAACCAGCACACTTGTCACATCATGAATAACTTAATATCGCATCTTATATTTAATGAGTGGCATCTACCTACCTGCTTAAGCAATTTTGCGGATCAGTATCTGCTCTTGAAGTGTTTTGAAGTGAAGAGGGACATGCATTATAGTATGAAAAGAAAGTGGGAAGGGTCAAATATGTACATTGAAATACACCCCAGCTTTCAGCCATGGGATACACACAGTGATCATATTCCCTTCTCATGACTGTCAAGAGCTGGGAAACCTTCACAATTAAAACAGGCAAAGTGCATTAGGAGAGAAGACTCACCAATGTGCTGCGTCTATAGAAAAAGTGAAACGTGCACATCATGACCAAAGTATCAAATATGACCACAGTTCTTAAAAGCACAAAGAGATTTGTAGCATCAAACACGTGAAACCTGCAAGCCAGAAACTGGAATGTAAAAAGACCCTTTATAAACACAGTATTTTGCCCAGAGTCACTCCACAAAAGTCTATGCTTATGATCTGGACTATATTATTCAACCTAACAAACACTCATACTTCCCTCCACAAATCTAACCTTCTTTGTACCTTTACTCTTTAAAACCACTACAGCTGCTACTTCCAGTTCAAATCAGTTTTAGAGAGTTCTGTGAACAGAAACTGAATATTCACTGAAGGAAAAAATTAATATGACATTGCCCCATTTTTACAGCCACTAAAAATGAAAGGCTTTGTCCTAAATCAAATCACACCAGCTTCTAAATGACACTGAACACTAATACACATTTGCTGTACACAGAAAAATAATCGGACAATTGTTCTTATTCATCTGTAAATGTTATTAATCTCTTGAAGGAGAGAACAATGTATTTTTCCACAGATTTCTAAGTTGGGAATGGTGAGAATAGGGAGAAAAGCATGCAGCTTTTTATCCCAACAAGTATAATAACTTGAAATGGTACTTTAAAGGATGTTGTATATAACTAATAAACAAAACATGCATATTAGCGCCACATCACATCACCTTACTTAACAGCTTTATCTGGAGTGGCAAGTGTCCCACTTCTATAGGTAACAAATACTCCTGCCATTAGTAGTAGTGCCTTTGTCATCAGAAGTACCCAAAAAAGTTTACAATGTTTGGAAATTGTGAAAGCTTATACATGGTAATAACTTATTCGATGCAGTTTTGTAAGTGACAGCTCAAAATCGCAACAAACCGTATCTTCAATTGCCAGCACTGAAAACTGAACCCCTCTGAACCTTGTGAACATGCAGAAATCATACTGATTTCAAAGGGAGTTAGTAAAATCTGAGTATAATAGGAGGTACTACTTGAAAGCTTCCTCTAATTCTGTACAGTACCAAGTCCAGTGAAGTAAATGAGACTCTACACACTGAGTCAGCAACAGTTACTTTTTACTCCCAGTGTTATTCCTTCTCATTTTTAATATGCTGCATTTCAGCAGCTGCTGAACGTTTACACTCATTTCAGGATCTCCTAAAGTAGTTCTTACAACTGCGCTCCTACCTTCATTTCACAAGCACAACATGTAGCAACAAGAGCCTATAGCTCCCACTTTTCCTAGTCAATGGCTTTTCTCCCTTAAAAAACAGAACCCATACATGTGACAAAGAAAAATAATCAAACTTTATTCTTTCTTTTTAAGAGAGATACACTTTGAGGTAGAGATTAATCATGCAGGAAAAGATTAATTCCCAGCTGCTTGGCAACCATCTGGACATTCTACTGGTTAAAATACTAGTTTGAATTGCTAACCTACCTCTTTGATCTTTCCCAATGTCTCCAGCACATATGTGCAATAATTAAAGACATAGTTCACAAACTACTGAGAAAAAAAATAAGTAACTGTACATGTCCATATAGAGCCGCATGACCAGAGCAATTAGCACCAGGAATTCTAAATCACAAGTTTATGGGAAGCATGTCTCATTCTGACACACACTGGATGTCTCACACCAGGCTAGCAGTACAGTCAGGTTTGGGGTTTATGATATTACATTCTGAAGAGTTATCAAAGCAAGGCAGGATGTGATTTCCTCACACAGAAGACAATGGACAACTCGCATATGTTTTTAGGAAGAGGACATTAATCAAGCAGGAATCATGTTAACAGAAGTCAGGATTGCTGTGTTTTTAAACACAAACCAGCAGATCACTATTCAGAATGATTTCTTGGTGGTGCGAATCAGTTTACAAGTGAATTGTCAATATAAATCAGACACTGCATTCGAAATAGACATCAGGTTTGTGGATAAAAGAACATTCAAATGAACTAGAGACTACTTGAAGTCACAATACATACTGCTTGGAATATGCTTCAGGGGAATAAACCATTACATGCCTACACAGGTGCCTTCAGCTGTATTCAGTTCTCTCGGTTCCATACACATACTTATCTGTAGCCATCCACCAAGCAGATACACAACATACATACACATGAGCACACAGACACTTTTATTTCATTATAATACACAAAAGAACAAGACTGATAGATTGTGTTCAAATATCTGGTTTCAATGAGGAAAAAACCATCAAATCCACGACGTATCTCAAATCACAGTAATGTTATTTTTACGTTGGTAAAAGCTCAGTTTAATTACAAGAAAACTTCTTTTAGGATACTAACTCCACGCTGTTTTTATTTATTGCTTTTAATTTGGTTTGCAGTAAAGGTTTAATTCATGCATTTAAATACTTTGCTACAGAACAGAGCAATTAAAAGGAAGAAATCAAAACCAAAAGGACAGCGCTCACTGAACACCATCTCCAACTGCAAGGAAACATGTTTTTATCTTCAGATGTGCTTTTCCTTCTCCTAAAACCCCATCTCTTTCCCATGATAACACCTGCAAGTGTTACTCACCCTCCCTCCCACTTTATTACCTCCCTGCATTCTTTCCTTTATATCCTATGTATAGTCCCTTTTGGAGAAAATCTGTATTGCAGCCCTTATGCAATTCTCCCCATTTCAAGTCATAATCTCTTGCCAGATAAGAGAGAAGCACAGTAAATCTGCTGCTTTCAACACCTTAAATTCAGAACACTTTGAGCCAGACCAAGACTTAACCATAACATCATCACTGCAGCGTGCTGATTTTATCTTAACATAAACACACTGCTAGATCCCAACGCTTTTGGTGCAGTAATACTGTATACATGGCTTGATGGTCTTTACAAAGAAAATCTGTGTAATGCAATAAATGGAATGCTCATTCAGCAGAAAAAAGGGAGAAAAACATAAATTATGATTACAAAGATAAAGGTTCTATATAGCTTTTTTAAAAAGGCTGCATC
Source organism: Psilopsiagon aymara (assembly GCA_024733675.1). Classification (NCBI taxonomy): domain Eukaryota; kingdom Metazoa; phylum Chordata; class Aves; order Psittaciformes; family Psittacidae; genus Psilopsiagon; species Psilopsiagon aymara. Next base: position 14,634 of record JANRGW010052701.1, read on the forward strand.
TTAAAGATACAATTCTTGAATACATAATAAAAATCAACTAAAACCTCTTCATTTTCATCTTACTTCTGGTCCTCAATTCATAAAAATGCATTTTCAAGGGAAAAAAGATGTGGTTTTCCCATTCCCTATACTCTAAGTTAACATCCTCTATCCAGCTCATCTCTCCTTTTCCCTGGGACACGCGCTCTCTCTTTCACAGTCCCCACTCCACATGACAAAGCAGTGCAAGTTATCCTGCATGTATTCTGGATCTTCTTGCAAAGTTACCCGTTGCCTCCCCCAGAATTATTCCTCCCTCCAGTTGGGTTGCAGTAACTACTCCTCCAGCTGACATTAGGAAATCAACCATTTCTGCCTGACTGCTTTAGGACCCAAGAACCTGGAAAAGCAGCCGCTGCCTCAGTGTCCAAAGACTTTATCACTGGTTTTCCAAAAAGCAAAACAGAGAAGTGACAGGAGCAGTGATAAAGCCAACAAAATCATTGTAAATACCCCATGTTCTCAGCTAATAGATGAAACTTCATAATACAGTTACTGCACAAAGCATCCAGCTTGGCATTTGTCTAAAGCAACATGATTTAGGAGTTGTTATACAGCTGCTGTGCTCCTGGTATTAATTATAACCTTTAATTTAAAAGGATAAAAAGAGAAAATTATTTCCAATTCTCTTGCCTCAGGTTTGTTCATGTTCCTTTTGCTGAGTCTACACAGATAAATATCTTTGCTTACAGAAAGAAAACAGAAGGAAATGGAGAAAAATGGGAAGAAAAATTAAGGCTGACAAAATGAAAAATGAAGAGAATTTTATAAAGAAACCCCAAAACTCCTTTAAAGGATACATCAGTTGCTTGAGAAAGGTTAAACAAGCATCATGTTTTATTAATACAGACAAATCTGGGGTTTAATTCCAGAACAACGTCAAGCCCATACTGTAGCAACAGTTATGTCCTGCTGTTCTAAACAATTACAACTAAGAACTTTTTCTCTTGCCTCCTCTGCTCTGCGCAGTGTCGGGTGGCATTCAGGATGACCAAAGGTGAAGTTCAAAGAGACATTTCTTCCTATTTATCTAGATAAGGCAGTCAGGCCATCTGTTCTGGTTTGCTGCACTGCTGAAAGCCAACATATTCCTGTTTTCCTGCATCTTCCTTGTTTGAGCACATGATTTCTCAGTAATGACAAGTTTCCCAAATGGTTTAATCCATGTCAGAAGGATTTGGAGAAAATATGACTAAAACCCACTGCCTGATGATATTCCCATTTTCATAAATCTGTGATGTGGTTATCATTGAAAATGGCCATGTGTTCAGCATTACTGAGTCAAAACAGGTGCAGGAATGGTTTATGAACAAAGGTCTAAAGGTTAAAAGCAAAAAACCCACAGTTATCCTATTTTATGTTCTCCAGTTCTACTACAAAGAGGCTGAAAACAGTTAAAGGTTTACCCAAACCTTTGGTACAGCGCTATTTTTCTGTTAATACATTCACATTCTATAAGTGAAAAGGCTTTATTCTTAATCGAGCTTCACAAACCAAGTAAGACGAAAACACATTGAGGTTTTCTACTTAACAGCACACACATGGCAATTGTGAAATACTGTCTATAACCTTTCCAGTTTAAACTAGCCCACAGTCAGTACCATTAGCAAAAAGGACAGGATTTTTTACTGTGTGGTTTCAAGGATTTTTCCACTGAACCAGCAAAGTATTTGCTGTACTTTATGTAGCTGCTTGGCATGCATCCCTGTTTGTTTAATTTGAAAATAGCACTTACATGACAGCATTGTGCTTTCAATTTACTTTATTTTTTGTTCTATTTTCATATCTTATGAAACTTTGCCTCATCCCAAGGCAATGGTGGTTTCAATACTGTTAATACAAAAGAACAGCCAATATTAGACCAGAGAAAGTGAAAGGCACATGTATTATGCAAGCGCCACAGGAGGCTGCATGGGTAAGAGTTGGATTAGACCAACAGCTATCAACACAAAGCTGACTCTCATATACATTATGAAGGTCAGTTGGGTAGGGCTTGGAGCAAGCTGGTCTAGTGGAAGGTGTCCCTGCACATGGCAGGGTTGGAACTGGATGAGCTTTAAGGACCCTTCCAACCCAAACCAGCCTGGGATTCTATGATTATTAACAATGGAGGTATCCACAAGCCAGATTTAGCTTCCCTTGCATCTCAGCTAAAGATGCGTTCTAAAATGTCTTGAAAGTAACCTTAGGAAGGTTACAATTCAAGTGTCCTTATAAGATACCATGTGAAAGGAGGGATAATTTAATGGTTTAGAAACGATGTCACTTCCTTTCTGACTCTTACCTAATGGAAATAAGGTCTAGATCTGTAGATTTTTGAAGGTATATAGAAAGTTAACAAAAACTGTCGCTAAATCAAGGGATACATTGCTTCTGTTAAAAGGTAGTTTGGAAAATTCCTACAATTCAAAGTGTTCTACATTGAGAATTCCTTCAAAGGAAAACAAAACATGTTCCAAAAGTCTTCTTTATTCTCTAAGTAATTGGAAATACATTCCATATTTAATGAAAAGTCCTGGCACTTCAGCGAAAGTTCTCTTCCATGAGATCTTCTGCCACAACGAACTGTTTTGCAAATACCAGATTTCCCAAGAAAATGTCCTAATCGACTAATTTGGGTGCAATTTTCTTTTTCCTAAAAGACTATAAAGGATCTTACCTCTCTCCGAAACAGCGCCTGCTCATCACGTACAGGGCTGCTTTTTCCTCGGCTCATTTTGGGTGTCATCTGTTGAAAGCAAAAGAGTTCAAAACAACTTAATTCAAAGCAGTAACTCCAAATAAAATCGATCCTAACCAGAAATAAAGAATATTAAGCACGTTGTTAAAGCACTTATAAAATAGTGTGGGAATATAGATACATACCAAAGACATTGGCATTGGTTTTTCTCGCAAGTATCTTGGATTTTCTAACTGAAAAACAAGTCAGAGAGACAGTAATCACGCCAACAATGTCTTATTATTTCTTCTATAAAGTAAGAAATACCTCCAAATACTCAATAAAGTTTACAATGCCAACTTCCAGTGAGCTGTACCAGGGTGGGAATACTTAACCCAGTAACTCTAACACTCTAAGAACAAAAACTGAACAGATTTAAGCTTGCCTCTGGTTATACACACCAGTTCAAGAACTGCTTTTCCACCAAGATTCGATTATCTATTAAAACACAGCTTATCTGCAAATCATCATGTGTCTAGATACACGGCTATTACCTAGAAGTAACATATAAATTAACTTTCCCGCATGTAATTCTTTCCCCTTTAGAACACTTCAATGATTGCTAAGAAAAGCACTCCACGAAATGCAAATGTCCACCTTTTACAAGTTACAGAAATATCAAATCTCCATAAGGGATCATTCTGCTGGACATGACCTACTCAGCAAGTTTTAAACTTTTAGCGTTTCCTAATGGAAATGGTTCAAAAATTGCACTTTTTTTTTCTCCCCCAACCCCTTGTGGTTGTAAAAATTCCATCAATGCATGTTTTAAAGGAATTTGGCAGCTGAATACCTGGGTTATGCAAAAGATTCCAACTTCATTGGATAAACTTGCATTTAACTCAGTGAAACTAGAATAAATTTAGGGATTACAATGATTGTCATCTAGTGTTTTTGAGAAATTACAGTTGAGTGCATTGAAACTATACCCACACATGTAAGCCATAGAGACAAACATAAGGAAATAATTCATTAACACCACTGTATAATTAAAGCAGCTCTTTTAATCACTATTTTTAAGAACAGAATACAAAACATTGCTCACAACCCACTTCCTCTATCAGACAGCTCTATCTTTTTAATTTGCTCAGACAATGAGGCTCAAATATCACATCACAGAGAACGCATAACACCCAAGAAAAGCTTTCAGGGGTATAATCTTTTAAAACGTGGCAGTGAGATCTGGAATGTGAATGATTGCAGTGCACATCTTACAACCTTCGGTGCCTTTTAGTTTATTTTATTTAAGATTCAATTGATCTCCGAGGCATGGTAAATGTATCAAATGCTTGCACTTTCTCCAGTACTATTAAATAAAGTTTTGCATTGAATTTATCAGCGAAAGGAAGGCTTAATCCCACTGAAATTTCAATTTGACATAGTATTACTCATTTCCTATCCTAAAAGGTTACATAGGATTTCCATATGCTGTTGAGGAGTCGTCCTATATCCCCCAGAAGTAGTTGCAGATACTCACATTTAACATACCCGTTCTATTTTATATTATCTAATATTTTAATACCATAATTGAAAGTATAAGAAAACCAATAATTTAACAGAGACCCCATTTCTCCATACTGTCAATGAGTTTACCAAAACAGACAGGTTAAACTTTCTTTCATATAAAGCATCCTGGGTTGGTTTTACATTGGGGTTTTGTGCATGCAAAACACATGGGCAGACAGTAGTCAATAAAAGAATCCTGCATGCACCTACTACAAAACCAAACTCAATAATTTTGCACACAGAAGATTGGCAAGGAGAGGAATACAGGAGTGAGAACATCACGGGGCAGACAGATAACAGTGATTAAGAATAATACTAACAGTAAAGAGATAGAAATAAGCACAGAAATTCTAAGCCAGAAAAGTTTCAGAGGAGTTTCTTTGTTCTACACATCTGTACGCACAACAGTATTTTCCATCTAAAAGCTCTGTAATTTTACTAGTATTATACTGTTCCTTTCAGCTTATTTCACCAGCTTCCCCATCCATCCCACACCTCTGATCACCACCTGTACAGATAACCAGGACCAAAGGCCTAAAGCCAGAAGCTCAAGGCAAACACCCTGAATCAGACTCCCTGAACACCGAGCAGCCAATACCACTGAAAGCCTTCCCCAACCAAATTTCAAAGGCTTAACCATTTTTCAGAAACCCCCTCTCCCATGAAAAATAATGCAAACATCCACTCTGGTTTTTTTTAAAGCTGAAAATTATTGTAAATATTTACAGTTCGTTCCAATTCTTTATCTGACCATGAAATTAAGCCCTTTACAGTCTTCATTTCAAAACCAATCTAAACCACTAAGGTATATACTACTTGTTTACAAGAAGAAAATGCATCTCTAATACTCTGTATGGCCCAAGTCTTGCATTTTTTGATTTTGTAACAGCAGCCATGTGTGCTTTGAAGTTAAATGTTCCCACTTTGTTACTTCTTGTGGATTATATCCACTTAAACTGATCTGTAAACATTTAATGCCTCAACATTCATTCTTTTCATGCTGGTCTTCTGCAAGACTTCTTGTTCTCAGAATTCTACCACATTAAAGAGGGAGTATCACAATAAAGAATGCCCCAAAAAAGAAAAAAGCAGTTTGTATTTATGAGAAACATGCAAATTTAAAAATAATACCCCAAAGGTCAAAGACAAACCAAAATACATATGTATGAAACTGAAGGACTGCCATGAGAAGAACTGTAAATCACATGCTTTTTTAAGAGTATGAACCAAATAAATGTCATCATGAAAGACATCTTTATTTGAACTAGAACTGAACTCTAATTTGTAAATACCACTTCTTAACAAAATTGCATCTTGAGTTTCTTTGTAGGAAAGCTTTTGGATTCGCCTGCTCTTTTACGCAGTTAAACAGACACCAAACCATGTTGCAATTTGTGGGGACTGGCACAGTCACCTTGTAGTACTCCTTGTAGTACTTGAGTCCTCCTAAACCAGAGCTGGGAAGGCTTTGGACAATCAAATTCCTATTACTGCACAGAAATAACACTACTTTATGAAATAACTTCTTTATGAAAATATACACCCAGTTGTTGTTAAACTGAAAAAGGAATGGCAGAAATCTGCATAAAAACACATATTCCAAAATGGAATTTGAGGGAAATTAGCCATAATTTTAAACTTTAGTATTTTCAATTTCCATTTATTGTAACAACACCTAAAGCTGTTGAAATTAAGCATTTTTGAAGCAAACATTTTAAAGCTACCAACACAAGCAATGAGTGCAGCACTGACAGAAGCAAACTGAGCTGAAATGGTCTCCCCCAAAAGAAATGACAGCACAGAAAGAACACAATTTTTAGCACTAAGTACTTCTGCAAGACTCATCCTCAAGGAATCATCTCCATTTCATCCCTTGGGCAGGAAACACTGTACAGGCTTTATATCTGTCATAGGCCAGAAACTTAGACCAAAGCTTCTGCTCTTTGGACACAGTAAATACCACGATGACAACATTAATGCTTCCAAAGTCACATTTCATTCTTTGGAAGATATTTATCAAGGTATATTTAATCTTCAATAATGCATGACTGTAGCTTATTACAGCTCAATAACAGAGTCAGAAGGTCAGTGGAATATATTAAGGTTTAGGGGGGGAAAAACCCCAAACCAACACAATTGGACCATCAGGCTTGTTGCAAACTCTCCCTTAAGCTTCTTCAAAGACAAAATGTGATTGTTTTCAAAACAGGAATGGAAAAAACACACATGAAAGAGTTAAGAACACTTAAGATTTTGAAATGGTAAACAACTAAAGTGAACCTTGCCCTAAATTCTTACTTTAATCTAACAAACCCATCCAGCCAGCATGCTCCCTACAGAAATAACTGCTGAGTAGCTTCAGGAAATTTGAGTAAGGACATTCTTATCTAACATCATAATTCGTAGCAAAGCTCACTTTAATGCTGCTTCTGCAGTCTTAGTGGAAGGACATTAAAGCACACGAAGATTGTTTGTCAGCATGGAAGCTGAATTGATTTTTTGAAGTCACACCACCACTTGGAGTTCACTGTGGGAAAGTTTTTACAGTGCTGCTGCCCTCCAAGGCCACAACATATACAGTAGGTATGTTTACTGTAAGCAGAGAGACGAAGAAACCAAACAAAAGATAATCAGATGGCTTGTACAGAAATGGGTGAGCTTAACTAGACTGGAAAGACACAGGCAGATGTGAGCCAAGTGCACAAAACAGGCACGAGGTACACTGCTGCTGTAGCCACCCAGGAACCTTCTGTGTTCACATCTACATTAACACTGTGTGATAGATAACTTCTTCAAAAAGAAGACTGCAATGCAAGCCACTGACCATGGCAATTCTTTGTCTCAGACTTTGGTCTAAGTCCTCTTAAACCCTTATTAAGCAGTAACATTTCCCACATTAAGAGATGCATGTCCCAGTTCTTTGTACTGAAGATCCCCCATTACTTCTGGTAAAAGCTGAAGAGTTAATTCTTGTCCTGGCTGAATTCCAGTGATGAAAACCTGTGTTCTCACTGATTAAAAAACCCTTTGCTGTTTCTGAGAGTACAATCTCTTTGTATGCTTTCAACCTAAAATGAAGTGCTGAATTTCCTGGGATGTTTAAACAAGTTGCTTCATCACACCTCAAATGGGCGACAATTCAGTGACAAGTGAAAATGTATCAGAAGCATCATGAAAAAGTATATATATAGGCAGGTCAGGTAAGAATATGCAGGGATTAAACTCTTTAATGTTCCTTTACATTACTTTAATTTTCTACCCAAAAATTGTGTTTGGCCACAGTCGAAAAAGCTTAACAACAAGAGGAAAGAAAGAAAAGGAAGAAAAAAAAAGCCAGTTTAATCCCATTGTCCAGTAACTTCTTTTCCTGATACAGCTATGTTCATTATTTCTTGAGACATAACAAAAAGAAAGGTGAGGATGTCCCGTTAACAAAATGCATTAAATCTGCAACAACACACACAAGTCTACTGACAGCTGTTAATAAAATCAGCTAGCTGAGTTCCATTATGTTCTGAAATAGCTAAATCATGACAGAGGGGAAAGCAACAACACAACTGAAGCTGAATTGTGTTTGTCTAAACTCCTGGCTCTGAAACTTTCCCCTTCAAACAGCAATAAAAAGGATGTCCTTCCTACACTGCAAATGCAACTTCCAGGCATGAACACTTACTAAAGGATAGTCCCCACATCAGTTTAGATAAGAATCAATACGGGCTAAGAAAAGCACATTTTTATAACGTATTTAAAATTAGTATTTCATGTCTAAGAGGCAAATTTACCACCATCAAAACACGGCTCTTTTTTTTCTTTTACACATTTACTCATGCATGACTAGAATCTAAAGAACTTGAATAATAAAATGTTGGAGAGGGATAATCAGGACCGCTTCAAGGCAAATGGAGAAGCTCTTTTATTACTCATGAGAAGCAACAATATTAGCAAAGTCTTACTTCTTGTGCAGCAAAAGTTATTACCAGTAGCAACAAGTATCTGAAGCCTCCATATTACTCTCTATTAAGTTCTGACCTCCCTGCTTAGTAGAGAAACCATAAAATTATTTACCCAAACTTTTCACAATACTTTTAATTGTAGTAATAATAATAATAGTAATAATAATATCTCAGCCACTGCTGTAAACATATCATAAAAAGTGGAAACACATTCAGTATGTAACCTTAAAAATACACCATCTTTGCAGAAGAGGAAATTTAGAATATATCAAAGTCAAAGCCCAAGAGATAAGGGTAAAAATAAATTAACAGTGTATTACTGGTCATTATTATCCAGACAAGCCTGTAGCGAAGGCTTAGCAGGAACTCACAGCTGGAAGATGCTAAGGTTTTTCTCACCTTTACATAGAGCACCTACCTAGATATTTGCGGATTCTTAAAAATACACATTTACTTGAAATAAGAAGAGCTTCCCAAAATTTCAAGGATTCTTACTGAGAAAAATCCTTGTTTAAAGACTTGTCCAAAATTCCCAGGATTAGCTCTGTCCCGGTCATTGCAAGAAGAACACACAGCTGCACACATCCTTTGCCAGATTAGCAACCCCGATTCACCATCTACTCCTTGAGACACAAGTAAAACTCAAAAACAAACCCCAAGGAATTCCTGGAAGCTTTTTTAAAACAACTGGATTTATATTAGGCCCTTCAAAGCAAAAGCCATTCTGTATTTCCTCTCCTAACTTACCCCCGCTACTGCAGTATCCTTTTGGGTCAAGGGTCTCCTGTACCTGATGTGGCATCACTTGTAAATTAAGCTTTTCAAATGGTCTGCAAATGCGGTTAGCTGTCAAAAGATTGCTAGGTGCTCCTACAACAATTTAAATGCTTACAAGTAACAGCAGTCACATCTTGAACTCAAACCTTACAGAATCTGAAGTGCTGCCATCATTTGGTAAGTTTTATCTTTAATAATCAAATATTCTTCTTGAAGCACGTAACCTGACATAAAACACCTTGACCCTATAGGAGCCCACTGCAGGCCATGATCCATAGCAGGGGAACACTGTTCAACGACAACCACTTACAGACCTCCCTTTTACAACCCCAAATCCTAACTCCCAACAAGTCTTATCAAGCAATCAAAGTCTCCCACTAGCGACTTGTTTAATTACCAGCCCTGGAGAGGAGACTTGAAAAACTGATTTATGTGTCATGGCAGCCAATTCGTTATAAAAGAGAGCTCCCATATCAGTGGGGGATCATCCCAGTTTAATAACCATCCATTATCAACATAACATGATTGCAAACTGCAATTTCAATTAGAAAAAAAAAACAAACCCTAAATAAAATTAAAGAGATATGCAAGCAGGCAGATCAACACTGATATAAAAACACTGGATATAAAGAGATTCTTTGTCAACATCAATTGGAACAATTTGTAAAATGGCCATGAGCAAGTTTCCTTTTTACATCAGCTTTAAAAGCTCAAGGTATTACAACTATCTGCTCATATAATCCAGGTATTTATACAGTCCAAATATCTCAAAACCTGCAAGTGACTGCTTGCATGTTTGTTTCAGACACCTGTGCAGAGCTTTCGTAAACCAGAGTTGGCTGCTATTGAAAAGCTCAGAGTGCATAGAGTGGATCTCCAGAACAGAACTACAATGCCAAAAAAATACACTCCTCTAAATCAGAAAGTGCTAGAAATGGTTCTCTTATTACTCTATCGAATACAAGGAGCATCAAGGAGCAACACCGTGCACCCAGGCTAACACCTACACTAATCTCAACCTTTAGCTCAGAGAAAGTGTTTGGGCAGCTCCTGGAGCATCTCAAGGCCAAGACCTCCTTCTCCCTCACAAGCAAAGCAAGCAACTTGCATTCAGAATGCTAAGAGGCATCACAGCAGCACAATAACCACCAAGAAGGACACAAAAAAGTTAACATTCTCTCATCATTAATGTTTTCCACTGAGAACTTAACCATCAATGCAAAACACACTGCAGTGTTTTTTCCAATTACACTCAGTAATAGGCCAGATTTTTAAATGCTGTCATATCCCTCTGGACTGACAGTACTGTAGGAAGAATAAGGATTATTTGGCAACTGATGAAAATGACAACATGAAAACACATAACCACTAAAAAAACCAAAGCTGAAGTATTTCATATTCACTCATCCCTCCTAATTTCACCTCTCTCCCGAAAACAACTGAGCTTTGAGCCCATGAGAATAAGCAGAAAATGACAAAGAAAAAAACAATCCTCTTTATTAAAAGTGATCTCAATAAAATTAAGTTGTTATGAGGACATCAATCCTAATCAAACAGGTTAAAGATTTGGAGGTGCAGGTGATGAGTTTTTAAAGAGACAAAACACAACAGCACAATAGGGGGATACAGCTACAGAGAGAAGGAACTTACACTATGATTTTAGAGTTGTCGTGGGCTAATAAAACAGAAAATACAACCAAGGGAATAAAGTCGTATTGTAACAGTAGCCTTAAATTTAAATGCATCTCAGATTCTTCCCTCAGTAAAGACACACTATTCCTTCCAGGAATTAGCCACAGCATTGGTCTAAAGTTTCTAATTGTTAAAAGCGAACGAAAGAGTTTAACACACTGAAAAGCATCTTGGACATTACCAAAGAGAGGCAAACTCTGGCAAAAAGAACATTAAGTTGTATTAACGGCTTGCAAACTCTGTATTCCTTAGAAAGAAACAGGAATACAAAAAGACAAACTCTTCTTTCATACATACAAAGCATAGATTTAAAACAACATTATCAAGTTCTAAGCAACAATCTGAGTTTCTTCCAGGGTAAGACACTTGGTCTTCACCAGCAGGTAGCATTATTCTGCTTAATCTATCAGTAAGAATATCAAATACAAAAAGATTATTATTGCTTTAAAATGAGACAAACGTTTTCTTCTCAAGATGACACCTATTCATAATTAACCTTCCCAAGTTTACCAATTCATGTCTAAAAGCCTGATTCCTACGTCAAGTTTTGTTGACTAAATTCCCAGATGCAAACTACATTACTAAGGAGTTTTTGTTTCAAGCCACTAATGTACTCTGTTTATTTTACCCCAAGATTCCAACTATTGAGGCGTGCTTCGAGGTCACTGTCATCCAAAGTACTGGGTTTTTTATGACGATGGTCCTGGAACATAAAAAAAGTCAAACAACGTATCAGAATTGCTGGCAGATACATAGTCAAGAAAATAAGCTACTCATTGACTTGGCTATGCCTACACCGTGCTTCCCAACACCTCTGGCAGCTTTAATCTAAATAGCTCCATAACCAGTAGGATACTGTACTAAGAAAGGAATTCAGAGGATAAATTAGCTGTCTCCTCACTTTAATGTTGTTCTTTATTTTACTTATTTCCAAAGCAACAGCCTCCTTTACAAAGGGTAAGTTTACTAAACCAAAATCAAAATACTCTGCTCTTCAGGCAACATGCTAGAAATGATCCCTCTCCACAGGACCTTCCATCACCCCATCAGCCTCCAAATAAATGAAAAGTAATAGTAATTAGAGGAAACCACAGCAAGGCAGGGATAGTTAGAGTGGGCAGATATAACTAGAAAATCAGAACGTTGAAGCCTGGATTACTTTGACACATTAAGTTTTGTTAGCAGGAGGTTTGCACATTGGCGTGCAAGCAAATCTTCCTTATATCTGCTCATTCATTATAAACACACAGTGAATGAAGAGTTGACTTCAGTTAATCAACACTTGGTTGAGGCAGTTCTTAATGTTTCTTAAAAGATTCCCTGTTCCTCTACCTGAGCCTGAATTATGCCAGAACATCTGTGCATCACTGACAACAGAACAAGATACTATTTGTTCCAGCCAGCCAAACGTTCATCAAACTGTTTGGCAATGCAAGAGAGAATTATTTCATTTAAAGGCCCTTTTAAAGCTGTAATCGCAGTAGAATCCAGTATATGGAACTGAAGAACAATGACGTGCACTGACTTGTCTAACACTGCCCTGGAAGCCTGTGGCAGAGCCAAGAACAAAAAGAATAAACAAAACAACAAAAACCAGAAGCTTTAAAGCCCCAGATCCAGGTTTCAACTGAAGGAAATCCTTTTCTTTACAAAAACTATTCCATAAAAACTATTTCTTTAAGTCAAGTAAAATAAACAGGAAACCAGTGAGGAGAAATTTAGTAAATCCAGCATCTGTTTTTATTTTTTATCATGTCATTTCTTTCTTAAACCACACTTGTATATATACAATTAGCACACACGTAAGTACATTCATACCAACCAAAGCATAGAGCAGACACTCATTTTTTGCCCACAGAACCCTTGTACCTGCCATGGTAAAGTATCCCTTGCTAGTCCTCTATTCCAAGCACGTATCAGAACACAAATTTCCTCACAAAGACCCCAGAAGCAAGCTGCCAGTTTATCCCACTCACATGTCATGTTGTCATAAGCCCAGTAAAGAAGGGTAAGAACAGTCTGAATGAACTGCTCGGGTGTCAACAGCCCACTTCCACCTGCATGCTCTCTAAACTGTTCCTCTGGACACTGCCAGGCAACAGAGCACGCCCACGATGCTCATTGATAACATAGTTGTCAGGATTAATTTTCAGCTTAAATGCTTGCATTATACATACAATATCATTAAATATTTTGGACTAAAAAGGGTTTCACGTAGTCTGTTTAGTGTCCTCCTATTTGCCACAATGCTGCCTGTGGAAAGTTTGATAAAACAAACTGTCCAAAATTCACTCTTTCAGAGGTCAACCATCACTAAAGAGAGCCAAAGCTATCTATGCAGCCTTCTTTAATCTACTATCGCAAAATACAAAATGATGTCAATACAGTCAGCTTGCCAAGCCTAGGGAAAACAATGCAGCAGACATTAATCACGCTACACTAGAGGTCAACTGTTAGGATTAATGGAGAGCATCCTGCAAGAAGTTCTTTTTCCCTGCACTTGCAGAGGGCACATTTTGATGAGCATCCTTTCTATCACTCCTTCCTAAATGTCTGCACTTGTACACAGGGATCATGCTCCATGCAATTAGAAATAACTGCTTTATGGGGATATATAGAAACAATACACTGAAACCAGAGCAAGTTTTATGACAAAAAGGAGAAGCATCTTACAGACTGTGGTGTGGCTGGGTTGTCTTCAGCTGTCTGGTGAGGAGGACTCATAGAATGTGATCTTAACGTTGGCTTCTCATTGTACTTGAATCTTTCACTATTATTAACAAAAAGAGTAAGCAGAGAGAGAATTCATTTTCAGCAACTTGTGGCATACAAAGGATGTTAATCTTCAAATAAAATCTTTAAAACTATACAAAATAATTGTCAAGATGCAAAGATCAAAAATAGTAGAACAAAAAAAGGAAAAAATTCTTATTAAAGGCAAACAAAAGCCTTCAGCATTCCATTAAAAACACAACACCAAAATCTCCCCACACACCAACTAAAACACCAGAAATATCATGTACATCACAGTATATTAAAAGGTGTTCTCTGCATTTCTGTTACTAAATGACCCAGCATCTGCCAACAGATTTTTAGACTAAATCCAAGCTGAGAAGGCTGATCTAGAAGAATGTTTTTAAAACAAAATCACTAAGCATCTGACACAGCGTAGCATAAAGTCCAGCATCTCAGAGAAGAAAAAGGGATCAAGGTGATGGTTGGCTGCACAAAGGAGAGAAGACTTTAAAGAGCAAAAATACATGAGGTCAGATCAAGGTATGTTTCATAGGACATACACACCTGAAGACAAGGGCAAGCACTACACAGAGCTCAACAGAAAGGTGATGACTTGTAGGTGGAGAGTAACATGGCAAAGAAAAGTCCTAAAGACTGTATTTGTTGCATGTCTAGTTTATTGGCTCAAGTGGTTTAGTTGCACTGAAGTGGACAGGGATATTCTGGAAAAGCTTTAGTCAAAGTCCTGTTGTTTAGTCATAAGCAGCAGGAAGGTAAGACCAGCAGAGAGGTGCTGATAACATTCACTGATGTACCTGGGCAACAGACACTTCTCCACCATAGAACAATGAAAGAAAAGAACTGCCTAGGGCAAAAATAAAATGAAAGCTAAGAGTTTATTAGATAGGCTGATAGAGCAAAAGATCCAAAACAGTAGTGAAACACCCTTCAGCATATACTCCACTGTCAAATCCACACGTCTTAATGTAATTAAAAACTCCTGTTAAGTCATAGGAAGGTGAAATGAACTAACTGTATTATATTAAAATCAAATCAGACCATTAAAATACCTTTCTTTCCATCTGGCAGCAAATTATACAGTAACTGATGCCAAAAAAACATAGACAAATTAAGTGTTTGTGAACAGAAAGACAACTGTTGCATGTACAATATAAACTAGCACTTCTAGGAAGACAAACCCAGACGAACTTCTCATGAAGCACAGCCCCAGCTTTCAACAAAACAGCAGGAAACAGTGAGACAGAACAACTGGGAGCATACCTTCCCTTCCAGCACCACTAAATACCAACAACAGGTACGGATGCAAAGTAACTATTGCAAAGCTATAAATAGTTTAGATAAGCACAGTATTAGAGGTGAAAAAACCCAAAAGAAATATAATAATACAATGACTGTCTTCAGCATGTTCCAAATCATGCATTTCTTACCCAGATTTCATTTGACACAAAATTATCAATCATTAAAAGGAGACAAAGCTTTGCCTGTCAGTAGACATGCACTTATATCAGGCTTCTTTTCTGAACAATATTCAGGTTACTTAACAACTCAATACAGTCCCAATTGTTAAAATGAGAGAAAACAGATTTCACGCCCCTATCATTAAGAGATTAAGGAATATCAATAAATATGCAAACCATCCCAAGTTACCTGCAGTATTTTAAACTGACAAAATGGGGAAGAGAAGTCTAGATACATTCTTGGTTCTTTATTTGCTATTTTGAAGAGGAACTGAAAAGAAACTTGCTTTAATTGACTCTATAAACTGAATTTGAAGAGTTCCTTAAGGATGGACTGCAATTTTGCTTCTATCAACCATACACTCCCTGTTCACTCCCTTTTGCAGCCTTCTGCTAATATGGGTCAGGCTCCAGAAATCACAAGATTATTTCTTTTTCCTCCCATGCCAGGTGAGTAGAGAATGGTCTTGACACCAGTGCTGTGGCCTCCTGCTTCAGCCAAAGCAGTGAGCTAGCATGGGAGAAGGAAGCGATTTGCTGCTAATAAAGGAGATCAGTAAATAATTTCCTACTAGGAACAAAGTAAGGGAAACTCACTGGTTTCTCCTGGCATATAGCACTAACCTTGAACAAAGTTTTCCAGGCATGATCTATAAACATACATATATTTATTTCCTATGGGGTCAGAAAGCCCAGGTTTCTGTTCTAACCAAAGCTACATGCTGCTGAAGCCAATTCTCTCATGTTTCAAAATAAAGATGCACCTTTCTAGCTCCAGCTGGCTTGGTCTTATTCATTTACACCCTGCAAACAAGGCTTGTCTATCTGCTACTTATTTAGCCAGATAAACAACTTTGTATAGAAAAGGCAGAATCTTCACACATAGAAGTATATGTACTGCAAGATAAGAATGACTATGAAAAGAAGTTCTCCATTTGTTTGGTTCTTTCAAAGGAGGGAATCTTGAGATAAACAAACATCAAAAAATTACTCAAATACTTCTCACTGACATTATCTCTTTTGCCTCGAGAAAATGTTGTGGTCTATCTGTAAGAACAGAGACACGGTTGGAATGAACAAGTTCCATCCAGCTACACAGATTACACGCTTACGGAGAGAGTTTCCTTGATGCGAGCTCTGAGTAGACACACAAGTGCAGTGTAACAAGCTCACCATCTGCTGGCTCTCTCTACAAACTGCGGAGCCCAGAAACATCTTTTAACACTTCGCATCCTTACCCGCAGGAATAGCCCATTCCAAGCTCTAAATACAAAGAAAGACGGGATCTGTCTGTTGAGTATGGCTAACATCTTAATATAAACCGTGTGAATATGAATTTAATTAGCTATTTCCACAAAATATAGCAGCCGAAACATTTGCCTTCAGTAATTCTTCCTGCACGACTCACACATTTAATGTTTCTCATTGCCTATAAGGATTAACTTCTGTAATCTACAAAACTATCAAAATTCCTAGTAGCCAACATAAACTCAGATTTCCTTAGACACAGCTCTGCTCTTGATGTGAGTACCCATTAGCAGAGCCATGCCTACACAGCTAAGTTTCACTTCCAGATTTCTTTAAACCCATAACTGACTCCATCACATTTACTTGCTACTCCTGACATGAAGTAATATGTAACACAGGTCTCCAAAGACCTCACCAGAGCCTTAGGAACTATCCGACCATCACCAATGCAGGGACTGCTACAGTCCCACAGGACAAATGAAATAAATGAAATAAAGCTTCACTACCCTGCCCATGATTCTGGGAACTTGGTGAGACCGAGCTGAATCTTAGGCTCATCTAAGAAGAAAAAAGGTCAGATTTCCAGTATTACACTATATATGCCATCTCTTACCTCTAGATAGGAGAGTTGTGCTGACACTGCTTTATTGCTCCTAACATATAAACTGACACTGCACCATGATGGCGCTACTCCCAGCGACCAAGACAATCTCATCAGATCTATGCCAGCTATCTTTACATGGCACAATGCTATCTAACACAGATTTACCTGAGGCCTCAAAAAGCATTTCTAAAGCATAACACACTGCTTGTTTTCACAAGGTTAAACCTATTTTTTTTTAATTGAGGGTATTTGAACAGCTTTTTCCAACTGTTCTTTGTATCATCAAGCTTAAAGCACCAATAGGGTAACACAGCTGAGAGACTCTCTGTTCTCCACCTTTGTCTTAAATCACAAGTCTGCTATCAAAATCACAGGTTCATATCAGAGCATTTGAGTGCAAGCAACCAGATGACCCCATAGTATAGACAGTAGGACTCAGAAAGAGGAGATGTACCAGTCCTTAGAGCAACTTTTTGAATGACTGTTAGAATTACATAGTTAATGGATACCCAAAAAGAAAAGTTTCACGATACTCAGTATCAACATGATGTAACCTGCAAGACTGCCTGTGGTCTACTCAAATCACAGCTGAGTAACTAAGAAACACAACAGACTGCACTGTGACATATAACACAAACGTAAGTGTGCCTAAAAACTAGAAAGAACAGCAAACAATAACCACTTACAAAAAATATGAATGAACACTTAAAAAAGCATTAGACTGTTGAAACAAAACCTGGGAGCACATTTAAAATGCAATGAAACCAAGCCGGAAGTTTCATGTAGAAGTAGAGCAAACACTTCCTCTTGCACAGCACCAACTGAGTTTCAAGTAATAGTCACACTCTACCTCTAAGAGTGCTTTTTTCTCCAAGGATGTCAGAATGTTTCAACAATAACTAAACTTCAAAATGAGTAAACGAGAGGCAGCTCTATCCATGCCTGAAATGCAGCCACATAGAAAGGATGGAACAGACCAGCAAAAAGTTGCACTGTGTAAGAAAAACTAGAAAAAAGTCAAGATTTAAGAACAGAATGTAATTAAACTAAAATTTACATCAGATTCACATAAAATAGGGCAGAAAAAAGCCTGTGATTTCCAACAGCATCCAACTGGCCGGCTTGGCACAACTTCAATACTGGAAGGATATTTTTCTTAGCCACCAGAAAGAGAAGCCCGATACATTTCATCCCTTTACCTGCTCTGCAAACAGCTCTATAGGAATAGAATTCTCATTGGAATCCAGGATGCAGCTCAAACTTACTGGCTCCTGCACACATACAAAATAAGACTATCTGATGGATTATCATAACAAGAGTCAGCTACAGGTATTCACGGCTCTGCTGTACGGCTGCAAATAAGCAGTACTGAAAGTTTATGTTACTCTAATGACAAACATGCAGGGTCTAGACACAGAGGGTGCCAGCCACCAACAAAGCACATGTATGTGTGGTAGACAGCATGATAGAAATCGAAACATTTGAAATCAAACTCAAGAGAGATTGTTCAGACAAGGATGAAGTCAATGCAAACAATCTTCTGCACACAAGAAAACAAAACATGGCAGAGTACCTCACAGGCAGCAGCTCTGATTTTTAGCCTTCTAAGTTTTAACCAGTCGAGCTGGTCCAGCCTGACCTTCTGTAATCCAAGATCCATGAAGCTTATGGGAAATATAAAGAAATCTTGCTATTCCATAATGAAGCCACGATGACAAACAAGACAAACAGGTGTTAAATGCAAACTAACCTGCTCACAAAGAGATGGATCAAATCCCTTTCTTTGTATGCATCTAACTTTACTTCCTGTCACAAAACAGCAACACTTGTTTATCTGCAGAGAGCCACTCTTCTGTTTCCTCTATAAAACCAATGAGCAATGACAGAACTTCCTTTAAAGCTACCAGCTGTACGCTTGCTTATATTTCTATTCCCTACAGAAAAAAAACCACTTAAAAACTTTGATGCTTCTTTCAGCATCATGACTCCAGACTACAATTGCTTTTTAATGTTATACATTTACTCTCCCCACATTTTTGGTCACTTGCTTATGGTACACCCCTTATATTTTGAACTGTACAGAAACAGTGAAGATGAATCCACCTCAGCTTCCTTAATTAATACCACTTTCCAGTTTCCACACATCAGCACGCAGAAAACAGGACTGCTCAAGACCTCCAAAGAGACGGCAACTGTTTTGACCAATTGTAAGAAAAAATCCAGCCTGCCTTTTGCATCTATACAGTCTTTAACCACATCACTTCTTCCCTACTGCCTGTCCACATTTGTCTGTGCTTCCCTCTCCAATTAAGTAATTTTGTATGAATTTTGATTACTTTTCACTACTATGCTTTGCCACCACAATATCCAAGGTCTGAGAAACATAACCAGAGTAGCAGCTTATTTGATAGACATTTAGAATGTCAGAACAGCAGGTCTTATCTACTTCTGAAGTCTACAGAGTATGTTACCAGTCTACAGAAAGTATTAACATGATGAGATAATGGTGCAAAAAAGCAGACCATGACTATTTTCTATGGAAGTAAACAGGCTCTTTTTGCAAGTCACCAGTGCCCAATGGTAACCATCAGTCCAAATCACTACAAACATCTATTAAACATGAATCAAATACTGAATACAGCAAATACAGAAATCTTACCCATACGTAGGTGGTGTAGCTAAAGAAAATTCCTCTTTAGAAGATATACTCCATGATACCTCGTGCTTAGAGTCATTGTTTCCCAGTTCTCCCATTACCCAGTCAGGTAAACAGTCTGGGCTACTACTCCGAATGCTTCTTGAATTTGGTTCATCAAAATAGATTGACTACAATTAAAACAAATGCAGGGTTAACCCTAGAATATATTTACACAAATATATTCTTTACACTGCTAATGTCATTACTTGTAGGAATATCTGCAGTATAAAAACCTCTTTTTCCACTGCAGTCAGCGAGGCCTGCACTTACCTCCCCAACCCACGGAAATCAGTACAACAGGCAATGGCTTAAGTGTTTTCCAGTACTTCTTTCAGTATAAGTAGCATAAAGTAGGATTGTTATAGGATCATAGAATAGTCAGGGCTGGAAAGGACCTTAAGCTCATCCAGTTCCAACCCCCCTGCCATGGGCAGGGACACCTCACACTAAACCATGCC